>JAJODA010000293.1:0-32199 GCA_021730345.1 Fusarium cicatricum | reverse complement strand
CACCACCCTCCCCCCTCTGCTGCTCAAGTTGGCGATGAGCGACTCTTCATGACGTGCATGAGCACTATGTATTAGATGCCTTTCGGCAACGAGCCATTATCCCTCGCCTGTTGACTCAATCTCTTTCTTTGCCCTCCATTGATGCCTTTTTCTGCTCGCTGTCTTGTCCCGGTGGGTGCTACATATTGTTTTGATCCAAGTGGGCTGTAGCTTGAGCTGAGCTCTCCCACCCCTCCACACCCATTTCGTCAAGACTCCCATGGACACGACCAAGACAGCACAGGCCATCATCTGATACATTCCACCGCCTTTATGCCCATGTATTCCCTCGGTGGTGATTGCCCAACACGGTACCTATCTCGATCCATCTTCTCCGGTACAGTCTATCCTGGGTTAAACCTCAGACCACTGAAAAGAGCCCCTCACCACAAGCTTTCAAGCATGACATGTGCCAAAAAACATCATACAATGGGCAGTCTAAGGATATTGATCGACAAAATCAACACGAATACCATGTCAGAATCTGTACTGGAGGAGCTTCAACATTAATGTCGCGCATCTTCAGTGTGTGGTGCATTTGCGATGCAATACCTCAAGCTCCAATTGGAGGATTTCGGGAGCTCTTTCGGCTTTGAACCCGTTACATCCGCCATGAGAAGAACCAATAGGGCCCATTGGAAACCAATATCGTCTTTCCTAATTCAGTAACGGTCTGCTGGGCTAAAACTGGCACAGTTTGGTCCGACTCGTTTATGATGAACCACTTCAATGCGGCAATGCCTCATGCTTTGATATCAGTCATGATCCAAGACTCATTATAAAACTATGTATTAATCCCCCTAGGCAAGGACTCATTTTCCAAAATCATGTCATCAAAACTTCAAACTTTCCAAAACGCCTCGCTTTGCTCGTCATACTTGCTGCCGCCGAATGACTCACTCGCCGAACAACATCTCGGTCCTATCATGTTGATCCCAAGATCCGAGCATAGGCATCCTCGACCTCCCCAGCCAGCTCCAACAACGACACAATGACAATCTGATGCGTCAAGTTGGGCAACCGATCTCGATGTAGCCCAATCCATTCGAGTGGCGGCGTCGCCTCGCCCATATCGCGCAGTTGGGGCGTCTCGATAATGGGCGGCTCCAGCGCTAGGTAGTCGTACTTAGACACAGGCACGTTGACCTCGGCCGTGATCTTTTGCTGCTCGCCTGCTCCCTCCTCAGCTCCCGGCACTCCCCTGATCTTGACTGCTGTCAGGGGGATTTCCTTGCCCCAGGCCTGCTCCAGCGCCTTCAAATGGTTGGCAAACATGCCTCGGATGTAACTGACGCGCGAAAAGTTCCAGCCCACTTCCACCTTGCCCTCAAAGGCACTCTTGAAGATGTAGCTGATTTCATTTGCCTGTGGCTTCTGCCACGTCTCCATCACTGCTGAAACCTGGGGAACGTTGAGAATTGTGCCACCCCGTGATCCTGTTGCTCGCTGGACCACGTCTTCGACAGAAATTTCACTCAGCGTCTTGGGTGCTTCCACGTTGCGAACGCCGGCAAGACCAATCCGAAGCTGTCCCAGCGTCATCCTCAGGATGCTATGAATGCGCCTCTGCTCCATGCTGGCTGCGAAGCGAGCATAGGCATTCATCGCTTCCACCTTGAACACCTGATGATCCGAGAACGTGCTGGGGAAAACACCCAAGTTAAGTGCCTTGAGTGTAACCACAACGTCTGTATCCAGAGAGATTGGTGACCTCGATAAGGTGTCTTCTACCTTCATCTTCGGTGGTGGCTCAGATGGAGGCAACGGGTTTCGAGACGACGTGGATGCAGACCTCCGTCTCATGAACTTTTCAATCTCCTTCAAGGAACTCTCAAAGCTCTCCTTTCTTTCCTGCACGAGCTTCTGAACCGCCTGCCAAAGTGCAACACCCTGTGCTGCCGACGTGGTGGTCCCAAAAATCTGAACAGCCTCGCCATCAAAGATTGCAACCAGTCTATCTCCAGTACCTTCGAGGCTTTCGCGCACATTGTACATCAGGAACTCCAACGAGGTGATGTCAGCAACCAGAAAGGCTTGATAGTCAAAGGCAGCCTTGACGCGGAATGCGTTGAAGCCTATCGAGGCTTGGATCATAGGCGTTTCGTTGAGTGCCTCCTCTCGTTTTGGCCAGTAAATGGAAGTACGTAGGTGGAAATCTTGCAAGGCGACGAATCCACTCAGACGGCCAGTGCAGTCAACGCCAATCCTGTCAAAGCCAAGACACAGGTTCTGCTCCCAGTCGGACGTCTTTTTGGAAGATACCCAGAACTTTTTGATTGCGAAAGCAGACTTGCCGATAGCCTGTCCAAGATCGATGGTCACGTCCAAAGCAGCAATGGAGATGGTTGCAGTCCACGGGAATGCGGCGGTCGCTGCGACCTGCTGATATCGCTGCACAAGATGGCCACTCTGAGAAGTTTCCGTCGCTAGTTTCGTGACGGGAGCAGCTGGTGCTGAGCGCAGTTCGCTCGGGTACCAAATCTCGCGGAAGAGCAAAAAGTCCTGAGCTTGCTTGGCGTTGATAGACACAGCCATGGGGCTCACATTGATGATGGCCGACACTCCGCTGGTTCCGCTGACGTGCTTGCTGTTCATAAATGAAAGGGTGATGGAATCCAACTCAAAGCTTGCAGTCGACTCGCGTGAATAGACGTGCTGAACGGAAGCATGCAACTTGGTGAAGTCTCCAGAAATAGCAAAGAAGTTGCCTTGATCCAAAGACCGCACGGTGTTGATCGTGAAATAGATATTGTCAAAGCACGCAGTAGCTGCAACGCGAGCGATCGGCTGGCAGCTCAGAGAGAACTCCTGCCTACAAATTCGCAAACCCAAGTTGAGCTTGATACGACCCAACACAGCGCTTGGGTCTGCAGTGATGATGTTATCATCATCTCCAGACTTGTTGGATTTCTTCGTTGACTCTGCTTCATTAGGTGCCTCGGCTTCACCGTCGTCCTTGACGACCTCCTTCACACTTGACAGCATGTCCATGACAAGGGGAACAACAGACGGGTACAGGATGTTGCTGGAGGCGTCGACCTTGATCTCTCCATATAATGATGGATCTTCTTGTGCATTATCTCGGTATTCGACTTTCCAGGCCAGCCCGGGGCTGCGGAGAACCGTTCCGCTTCCAGCATCGTCCGTATTGAATTGACCGTACTTGCCGGCGAGCGAAGGGCGCCCCCCGGAGACCTTGGCGGAGTTGTCGATGGATCTCTTGCTGGCGATGTAGACAACAGCGCCGGCAAAGTCGGCATCGATAAGTAGATTTTCCAGTAGTTTGTTGCCAAAAATACTTCGTTGAGGCTCCGCTTCGGCTGCTTCATTTGGTTTCTTTTCAGTTGTCGCTGCGGTATTCCATTGCGTCGATGCATGTTGCACGTTCTGCATCGAAAGCGATATTGACTCGGCCAAATGAGCAGCTGGCACAATGAAAGCGGATGTCAGCCGCAGATCCAGAGACTCGCCGACAGCCTGGAACGCCATGCGTCGTGTGGACGCAGTTGACATGTACGCAATGTTGAACGTGACGACAGGCAGCAGCGCCGAGTGAAGTGAGCGAACATTCATATCCTGGCCTGGAGGTACCATCTGAAGCTGGAAATTCTCGATCGACAGACGCGCAGATCGTCGTGTTCTAGTACCAAACTCGAAAAGTTTCACCGAGAGTACGAGATCTTCCTTGGTACTCAACCCATCAGTAGTGCTGTCTGCAACGATCCAACAAATGCGGATGTTTCGAAGCTGAAACTGATATCGCACAGACGCGAGGACTGAATCAATGATGTCCACGTCCTCCGCCAGCTCTTCGTCGCCGTTAATTGTGATTTTTGGTTTGGACTGTCGCAGTTTCCTCAAATAATCCAACTCTCGCGAAGTGTCGAGGTCTTTCATCTTTTCACCCATATAGCCGAGAACGTCGATGACTGTTGAGATGGTTTCAGGGGCGAATTTACACTCTAAGTCGTCGCTGCTGAAGTTGAATGACCAGTCTTCTTTTCCATCATCGCCGAGGGTTGAACTGGCGGAGACTGTCACGCCCACACCCAAGCTTCCGCAGGTCCGCATGAAGTTCTCTCGGCCCCTCTGGATATCCAGGCCAATATGACTCAAGTTGACATGGAGTTCGGGGTACTTAAGAATGGGGCCATGAGTCTCGTGCCGATTAGACACGTGCACGTGGGCTCTGTCCAAGGTGAAGAGAACTTGAGCCATGGGCTCAATTTCGGATTTGAGGGATGTCTTTGCAACGACTTGCAGGCCGGCCAATGTCAAGTGGGAATTGTATACGACCTTCAGGTTCGGGTGATTCACTTGGGGAGGTTCTCTTGCCAGCTTGGGGATCTCATCCTCGTCTGAGCCAAATATATCGGAAATGTGCCCCTGGATGATCTTAGTTTGCTGTTGCAATTCCTGGACGGCGCTGGATATCTGGGGTCTATTCAGTGCTGTAAGCAAGCTGTAGACGGCAGATGCATCCAATTGAACGACTTCAAGGGATGAAAGAACATTGATTTGATGCTCCGTTTGGCTCATGTGGCTGGTGATGCGGCCATTGGTTGGGGGGATCTGCAGGAGGGAAATGCTGCGAGGCTCATTCTTCACGTCGATCTGCATCTCGTGATAGTTTTCCTTGATATCGAAATCGAATATGATCTCCTTTCCAAAGTTCGCTGCAGTTGCCGCTCGTGCCACGGTTCCGGTAATCTTGTATGTCAAAGACTGGAGGAAGGGAATTGAGATGCTGTATTCGTCGAGGAACATGGCAAAATTGACCCTCACGCTCGACAGACGATCAGACATCCTCTTTTGCTCTTTCTGCTCCTTGGACGTCGACAGACTGGCAAGCTGACCTTTCAAGCTGTAGACCTGGGCTACCTCATCGCGGAAGAGAAGATCGAGAACCTCCATGAGCCCGATCGGATCCTCTTTGATCGCAAACGTCAAGTTTCGACTGCTAGCACTGGCTTTGACAGTATGGCTTGAATTTCCGTCAGTGTTATGGAGTTCATGTGATAGAAAAACACTGGGATTCTTCAAGTGCGATATCCCCAAGGCATGGGAGTTGCTGTGGAGAGATGAAGTAATGGCGTTGCAGTTGAGCATTGCGCTCGAGGCGTTGTGGGCGCTGTGATGCAGAAGTGACATCTTCAGCCCGTGGCTCAACGTCTTTGCCTTGAGATTGATAGTTTCTAGCTCAATGGCTCCTCTCGTCACTTCGACTACCACATGGACCGGAGGCCAGGCAGCAGGGTTCGGTTTGGCTGGACGCTTGGGTTTGGGGATAACCGACGTCGGTCGAGCCTGGCTCTGGCTCTTGTTATACAGTCGTAGTACATCTTCAGCCAGTTCGCAGAGCTCCCAGTTCAGATTGATGCCTGCTTCAGCGCAGCAGACATTCAAGGTTGTGAAAGGAGTCTCGTGGTTCATGCTTTGGCCCTGTTTGTCGGCAGTTTCTGGCATCTTCTGATCGATCCTAGCGGCCAGATCAATGAAGCCGATCTTGTTCTGCTTCGGTCCTGGGTCAAGAATAAGCTGCAGCTCTCCAAGCCTACAAGCACCGAGTAGAGGGAGTTGATCTCCAGATGATGACTCCATTTCGTCAATTTGACCAAAGATATTCACCAAAACAAGCGAATGCGCCAAGTCTTCGAAGTCCCAGCCGCGCCACGTCTGAAACGCGGCAACCACAGACTGTGCGGCATCCTTGGGCACGTTGGGATTTCCAGTCCAGCATTGTTGGATCAGTCGAGCCCTGGCGTGGTAATCCATGGTTGCCCAAATTTGACGAAGCCTCATTACGAGTTTCCAAGAATCAAATGTCCGGAGATGCTCAGTTGCTGATCGAAGCACAGCAGAGGGCCGCACCAAAAAGGACGGGTCATTAGTCGACCGACCCTCTTCGAGAAGACGATACGTAAAGTATTTGTGCCGGTTTTGATGCTTCGATATAGTCTCGGAAAGAAGATGGCCAAGATCAGACGCCACAGTGCCGGTGCGATGGATGAGCGAAGCCAGGTATTCAATCTTGCCAGACGCGGTGCTTCCAACGACAGAGCCGATCTCTGCGTCGAAAAACCTGACATCTTTCGCGCCAACCGACACAGTAATATTGTCGATCTGTGCCATGACCGCAGCCTGAGGTTCTTGAAGCGATGATAGACGCTCAGATGCAGAAACCTCTGCTGACCCTAAGCGGAGTTGAAGCGATGTTCTTGAAAAGCGGGTGCTGTGTTTGAAGGGATCTTCCCAGTTGGTGGTCGTTCTTGTGACCAACACCACCTTTGAAATCGTTAAGTCGTACTGATCCTGTTCCCCCTGGGAGTCGTCCCGCGAATCTTCGGTAGTTGAGTTGAGCAGTCGAAAGGTAGCGCTCGGTACTCGAACCATGAAGTCGTTGATGACACCACTGGATCCTCGTTCTTTTTGTAGATCAAAGATTTGTGTCATTGCGTCGACCTGCAAGGAATCCAACAAGTCCTCAGGCTCGTTCGGCTGTAAAGCATCCAAGAGGGAGGCGACATAGCGTATCGAAGAGGGGTTAACAAATGCTGATATGCCAGAGGGGAATTCGACTAAAGCACTGAGGTAGGGATGATCCTCGCTTAGGCCGTTTGGGTCAATGTCGTCCAGTCCAATTGATGCAGTGTCAAAAAAGTCATCTTCCTCGTCCTCTTCGATGCTCTGGAAAGGAACATCATGTGTCGTAGGCCGCAACCCTTGTAGCGGGAAGTGTGGCGAAACATATTGACTGGAAAAGGCCACGGAAGAGTGAGCCAGGCCTCCCTTCGCGGCGTAGTCAACGGCTGAAAGATGCGATGCAAATGACCCTTTCTGTCTGAGAGGCGGCCGATTGTCCGCCGAGGCAGGCCTGGCATCCAGGTAGTCCCCCTGCCTCGATCTTGATAGAGTTCTGTGTTGACTCCGTGCTAGAATAACACTGCCATTGTTTGAGCCTGCTAGGGAGAGGAAGGAAGATTTCTGGCTCAACCCTCGTGACTGACGGGATGTTATGGTCTTGTGCGAACCATCCTCTTCCTCGCCTTCAAGTGAGATGGCTGGATGAGGGGGTGGGGGCGCGCACTGAGCTGGAGGATCTACCACCTCTGGGACGAGCTCATCTAAGTAATCCGAAAGCAAAAGAAACTCAGTTCGATGTGTCCGTTGATCTTCTCTCTGGACCAATTCTTGCTGGATCTTCCGCTCTTCACTGAAGTTGAACTTGCGTCCAATTACAGCAAGACGAATAGTCGTTTGCAGATGTGCCTCTGTTTCCACCGGATGTTGGTATCTCGATCTATGCCTTGCAGCCGATTCCGCGTTGACGCATGATACTCGAATGTTCGGCACAGTAATTTCTGCACGTTTCGAATAGTGTGACCGAGCCCAATCGTTGAAGCTCACATCGATAGAGTCTGTTGAGACCAGAAAAGCGGCTTCGTCAACATGCAGCCACACTTGAACAGACTCGACGACAACCCGGGCAAAGGTGACGTCGTAGAATATCAAAGAAGAGTATGGCACCAGCGCATTTTCGACATCGTCGAAGGAAAAGGCGAATCCTTTACCGCCTTTCGCGACGGCAACAAGGAATTCGGACGTGCACTCTCCTGCGATGCCGCCAACATCGACATCCCAGTTGCAGACATAGGCAGGCTCGGATGGAGGCAGGCCGAAAAGCTTGTGGCCAAATATTCGTATTCCGTCAATGAAAAGCTGAGTGTTTGATGACGACATGCCAGGAGAGTCCAAAGCACCCTCTGTGCTACCTAATGAAAGGCTCACAGGGCTAACTTCGATCTCGAGTTCCATGAAGTAATTAGTGAAGCGCAAATCGACCGAAACACTGGCCAGTTCTCCTTGAACAAAGCGGTCTGCGGAGTAAAGATTGACTGGTAACATAATCTTGAGGTCCTCGATCTTGACACCAAGAATAACGTCGAGATCATTCGACTTTTTCGGAGGGGGTTGATTGGCGGCTTCTGCACCTGGGTTCTTCTCCTTCAACTGAAGTTGGTTTTGATACTCATCCAGCGTCCTGAAGTGAACAAGTTCGCCAAAATAGTTATCCTTGAGCAGTATGGCGTAACGAATTAGGAACCCGTATAGGTAGACATAAGGCGATTGGCCACGGAGGTTGAGGATGAGAGTATCCGTGTTCGCCGAGGAGGTTGTTGCGTTGTAGTTGTAGCTTCCATCTACCACGAGGCCTTCAATATGACCCAGGTCCCGAGAAGAGAGGAACGCAGCCTGTGTGTTCCACTGGGGAACACGAAGTGCCAGGTCTAACGAATCAGCACGAACATCGAAAGGGATGGCATTTTTGTTCGGCCGGAAGCTGTCGATAGGAATACACGTTTCAGCTGTCAAACATGGGCTTGAGAGAACCAGGTAAGTATTGTCCTCCACCTCGGTCGCTTTGTCGATAATGTTGGCCTCATTGACGTTGAGGTAGAGCTGCAACGATTGCAGACTGAGATGAACATGGTATTTAAAAGGTACAAACACCAAATAGTCGGGCGGCGGGCCAGTGGTCCAGTCATCAACCAAGTCGACAAGGAGGAAGACATGGTCTCGCAGCATAAATAACTCCATTTTTGAGCTGGTGATGTTGAAGTGCCAATTCCTGAGAGCATTCCAAGATAGCGGATTAGAAAGGTCGCAGGATATCCGCTGGGCGCCAGATCGCCAAAGCAAGTCATGGTTGACACTGCTCCAAAGCTCAGAACTTGGTAGATCAACATCGAGTTTAGTGGTATAGCCCGTTGAGCTCGCCAACATGTCCATGTTGAACTTGACCGAGGAGTTGCCCGGAAGCTTTACCTCCAGCCATCCAGCAGGACGTAGTTGAGTCGCGTCCCCTTTGCTATTCTTCTTCGTACGGTTTCTCTGCTTTCGTTTCGAGGGCACCTTCTGGTGTCTGATGGGTGGCTCCTTGCCACGCCACCGCCAGTTCTTGGACTCCTCTCTAATGGGTATTCTCAAAGTCACTGTATCATCTATCTCAACGTAAAGCTGGAACGTCGTAGCCATTCTCCAGTCCCCTGGCTTCAAGGGTCGAGCGGGTGTTGCGTCTTTGCAAAGCGACGGGAAAAAGAATCGCTGCAAATCTGCTCTTTGGCGATCTGCCCATGGGCCATAATTCATTGTTCCCCCTTTGACAGAGAAGTTCAGTCCCCAGGCCGGAGGCTCGTCGCCGTTGATGTTGATAGGAAATGGTTTCGTGTTCCCGCGGTGGCCTTGAAGGGGCACTTGTCCGACAGCATCCCAATATACTGTCAAAACGGCTTCAGGACTATCTAGGACTGTTGTCACTGCGGCATACTCGACGGCTGCCCAGCGAGCCCTATCGTCTCGGTCGCGATCATCAAGGTAACGAGTCAATCCTTGCCATTGGTGTACACCGGGAACCTGCGAAGTCGCGGTGTTCATTGCACTCCGCGAGTCTGTCGAAAAGGACTCGACAGAGCGTCGCCAATACGGTACCAGGTTTCGCAAAGAACTGACGGCTTTCCGGCGATGGTGTCGAAACAATGATCGCTTCGATATTACCTCCTGGCTTTGAGTATTATCACGATCGCGCGTCGCCCGAGTGACTTGGTCCTCTTTGAAGCCCTCGTTATCCTTCATCTCGACAACTGGATGTTTGAACTGGACTTTAAATGTTTGCCGATAAGGGTCGGGCGTAGCAGTTTCCGAAGCGTCCACTTCGACATCGAGTGAGTCGGCCCTGGCGACCAGTATGGCCTTTGTGTTTTCATTCCCCATGACTACAGCAGCCTTTTGACATCGAAGATGCACAGGGAACAGCTGAATCATAAAGGGTAGGTCAAAATCGCAACGCTTCTCGTTTCCGTCATCCTCGCCGCTTCCCAGGCCAGTCGTCGTACGCCGGTATAAAAATCTTCCACGGTCGTCCAAGTCTTGTTTCTCGTCCAACCCCTTTTCGCGTTGCTGTTCGAAGCCACCATCTGGGCTACCCTCTTGCTTGGCCACTCGAGGCCGTAGTGTAGTCTCATCCCTGTCAGATACACCACTCGATCGAGCGTCTGGGTCGTTGAGCTGGGTGAGGCCTGCGAGTATACCGTCATATGCTGGACTGCGGTTGTATACGAACCATTCCAAACCAATCAGGTCCACTTGAATACGGCATGGAAGCTCCGCGTTTTTTTCGTCGCTCGTCGGCGTAGCATCCGTAGTTGGTAGTTTTGATCGACGGGAGTTGATGATATCGGCCTCGCGGACTCGCCGGAGCCAATACCGCCATGTTATGTAGCCATGTTGGACCATGAACGTCTCGTTTTCGCCATGATATCGCAAGCCTGTAAAGAATACTCGGCCACCTAGTAAAGATATTTGAATAGCTTTCACATCAATGTAGACTCGATAATGGTGCCAAGTGTAGGCTCGGACGGCGTAGGAGACGATGGACGCAAAGACTCGGTTGAAGTAGAGGAGGAAGAGGACGGCCAGGACACAGGACAGGGCGACGTAGATGAGGAACTCACTATAGAATTGATCGAATTAGAATGAAGAGCGTACGACATGAATGCAATTAGGAAAAACGTACTAGTTGAACTTGGGACGGTCGGTGTCTCTGGCTGCAAGAATGCCGCTGTCGAGGCCCAGCAAGGTGATATTCATGATAGTAGGGGCTCAATAGAGCTCATAAAGCTCCACAATGTAACAAGGAGGTACGTCGCATCATCTGCAGTTTAGCGGTAGCGAATCGAGGATGGTTCGGAGGGCAGAAGGTGTCGTGAGGTTTCGCAGGTGAGGCATAGTAGCTTTTAGATTAGAGTCGGTCAGGAGCTGTCAGGTCATTTACTAGAGCAACCTACTTCGCGACGCGATCCAATTGTTGAGGCCCCGGGGCGTTATCCCGTCCCCTGTCAAGCAGCGGACGCAGGGCAGCGGAGCCACTGTCGGTAGCCTCGCTACAGCGGCCTTTCCCAAGATTCTAGCGCCCCACACGCCTAAGAGCATCCGCTCGGGCTGTAGGTGGGGCCATCATCAAAGCGCCCCGGGCTCCTGGGGTCTGGCCGGGTCTTGGCTTCCCATGAACCATTGTCGTAATTAGGTACAATTTTAGATGCCCAGAGCTACCTACGCATGAAACATAATTCCGCGCCGGCCCTACCATTGCTGAGATACTACAGCAAGTTACGTATGTGCCCCAAACAACGGGCACATCATCTGCTTCATTCTCCTTAGCGCTTCGTCGACAACAGCTTGCCTGACAAGACGACACACGATAATCGCCAGGCTCCTGTTTTTGTGCGGGTGTCGTCATCGTCGTGGTACGCCACTCGTGACCAGCTTTTGCGCTTCCAACTCCCACTAGGCCACGACATTAGGCATTCATCTAAACCTTCGCCGCCCATCAGTATGTGCTAGGACGCGCCAGCAGATTCCTCGACCACCAGACCATCGCGACCGATTCTCTGAACCTCACATCATCAATCATGGAGGACTACGTCGAGGTTATGAGCAACGGTGGCACCGGCCAGAAGCTCACCTATGCCACCACGGTGGTCGCAGGTGTCGCGTCCCTCGCCGCAACAATAGTCTCTATCGTGTATGGACCCTCAAACTCGCGGCACCTGGTTATTTCAACTGGATACATGGCTAACTGATGGGCATAGCTCAATATTGCTGCAAGCCAAGAACTATCGAAAACCTCTGTTTCAAAGATATGTTGTCCGAATCCTTCTCATGGTTCCGATATACTCGATCGCATCATGGACTAGTATGGTTTCCCTCACAGCAGCCGCCTTTCTCGACCCGATTCGCGACATCTACGAAGCCTTCACCATCTTTACATTCTTCCAATTACTTATCAACTACCTCGGCGGAGAGCGTTCTCTTATCATCATGACACACGGCAGAGCTCCTGTTGATCATCTCTGGCCGCTCAACCATGTGCTGCCCAAAGTCGACATCTCAGACCCACATACTTTCTTGTCCATCAAGCGTGGAATTCTTCAATACGCCTGGCTAAAGCCCGTTCTATCTCTCGCTGCCATCATCATGAAAGCGACAGGTACCTATCAGGAAGGCTATATCGGATTAACCTCAGGCTACCTCTGGAGCGGCATCGTCTACAACATCAGCGTCTCACTCAGTTTATATTCATTGGGTCTATTCTGGGTTTGCATGCATCAGGATCTGAAACCTTTCAGGCCGGTACCCAAGTTCTTGTGCATCAAGCTCATCATCTTCGCTTCCTATTGGCAAGGGTTCTTCCTGTCCATTCTGGTCTGGCTCGGCGCGATCCCCGACAATGTTGAGGGCTACACATCAGACAACCTCGCGGCAGCTATACAAGACGCTCTTATCTGCATCGAGATGCCCATCTTTGCCGTGTCACACTGGTATGCCTTCTCATGGCATGATTTCGCTGACAACAGCATTCTCTCCGCACGGATGCCTCTGAATCACGCTTTCCGGGATGCTTTTGGTATTAGAGATTTAATTGAAGACACGAAAATGACTTTCCGAGGAGACACCTACGGCTACAGAATATTTGATTCTGGCGATAAGGTAATGGCTCACGAAGATTCAAAGTCTCGCCTCGCCAGACTCAAGGAAGGGATGCGGTATGAGCGCGGAGGGAAGGGCAAATACTGGATCCCAAAGCCAGGCGAAGTCAACTCCACAACCCCTTTGCTGCAATCGAATGGGGAGGCCAGTAACAACCGCCCGGACCAGATCAACGAGAACACGCATAACACCTTTGATGAGCCCGAACTGGACGTTGACGAAGACCGACTGTATGTAAAAGCGAGACAACTCGAGTTCGGTGACTGGAACGTAAGTAATATGAGGCTCCCGGGGATTTCGCATCTAACATTGATCAGTACCCCGTTATCACAGCCAGTGAACCACTCCGAGAGCGTTACCGCTCCCCTGGAAGCTTTGGTACAAGGTCGCCAGCATTTGCCAGTCCATCCGTAAGATCGCCAGCAACGGAGACAGCACCTCCTACCAGCAAAGGCAAACAAAGAAATCGAGAGCCTGAACCTGAACCCGAGCCTGAACTTGTGGTTCCAATCAAGAAGAAAAAGAAGGCCAAGAAGGTTGTCAAACACGAAGCGCCGGATCCAGATAAGCTCGGTGGTAAAAGCCCTTCTGCTCCCGGGGAAGCCAGCCTGGTTCATAATCACGATGAAGAGGATAGCCCTGCGAAAGAGGAGCCCAGGGAGCGCAATGATGCTCAGGATGAAACTCAACCTCAGAGTTATATGGCAAACTATCAGTCGGATTATCGAGTGGAAGAGAATGATGACGAGTTCCGGAACGTTTGGGGTAGAGATGAGGAATCTAGGTAGCAGGGCTGCTTTGTTTATACAAGATACCCTTGAGTCTACTTTGATCGGGTGTGGCCTTGGGAGCATAGCACGGAGTTATGGTTTGCTGTAGGTACACTTTTGTAAGATTCAAGTCTCAAACACGCTATGTATTGTTACTCGCAGATGTCATTACCCTTGAGATAGCGCTGCTTGTGCCCCCAAGTCCCCAACAGCCCCACCCTATTCAGCTTGCCATGACTGTCACAGATGAAGGCATACAGTCCATCTCTATATTGACTGTTAAGACTCGGTTACACAGCACATTTCCATTTTAGACTCCTCGTTCCATGCTTCAGCCAACTCCGTTTTGATCATCAATCACCGCTTAAACCCAAGTCAAGCTGAAGACCTCTGCTCCATGCCTAGAGATACCGACCTCGGTTTTTCCATCCTCGCTCCGCACGCTCGTGGAGATCTTCTCTCCCTTCCTCTCCAGCACAATTTTGTTATCTGAGACCTCAGGCAACTTATAGAAGCGGCGCCCGTTTCGGCTGAAGAAGCCCTCAAGCTTCTCCTGGGTAACGTCCGCTTCCGTTATAACACCCCGCTCGATCGCCTCCTCGAGGCCGAGAAGGACGAGCTGTGTCACGTATGGCTGGGTGAAGACACCGGCGGGCGCCTTGCCCTGCTCGGCAGAGGTCTTGGACTGTAGGGGGTGAGGAGCACTATCGCTTCCACTAATAGAGGCATAAGTGGGTGACCCATAAAGAAGTGGGAGACATGTACTTACAAGAAGAACTTGGAGTCGCCGCTCACTACAGCCTTGACCAAGGCATCTCGGTCGGCGGGCTTCTTGGGGATCGGTTTGCAGAAAGCAAAGGGATCGCAGCATGCCTCATGAGAGGTAAGGTAAAGATGGTGCGCCGTGATAGTTGCTATTGAATGGGTCAACAGGTGTTCTTAGGGCCTACTCCCGGGGCTAAAATAAGACATACCACCAACACTAGGTCCACAGGCCTTGACAGCCTCGACAGCGGCCGCGGTAGTGCAATGCTCAAGCTGTGAGATTATATGTAAGTTATGATTCAGTAAAAGCTGTAGGCGAACATACCACAATGCGCAGCTGGGGGAACCGCTCGTGGAGCTGCTTTAGCGTGGGGAGGAAAGCCTCCTCGAGTGTTGTGCCAGCTGGCGCAAGAGATTCGAGGACCTCTCCATGGATGTTCAACACTTTTTGAGAACACGGTAGTCAGCCTTGATCTTTGTCGAGGTAGATAGTAACCCCCAGGGTAGCCGGTGTGAAACGAAAGCGGCGAGAGTGAATATGATGGAGGGTTGGTGGTGAACATGTATGGGCTTACCTATTCCGTGCTTCTCCATTGCAGCAAAGGTCTCGTAAAACGCCGTGATATCTGAGACGCCGCTCTCAGAGTTGGTGGTCACGCCTACATAGTGTAAGTGCGATACCAATAGGACGTTGCTATAATGGGGAGCTTGCCCTGAGGGTAAAGCTTTACGCCAGTGATACCAGCGGCGGCAGCTTCAGCAATTACTTCTGGTGTGACAGAGGGGTGAAGCTGGTAGATGTTAGACATGTTTATTGTGCGTTGTCTGGTTTCTGAAGGAAACTGACGTAGAGTGACATGAGAAAGTTCACATCTTTAGTGATGGCGGAAAGCTTGGACTTGTACTCGAGAACCTGAACAATAATCAGTCACTCATGTACATGTGAAAACATATTTGCAGAAGCCTGGAGTGGTAGATACATACCTGACTAACCGTAGTCAGGGGAGGA
Organism: Fusarium cicatricum; assembly: GCA_021730345.1. NCBI lineage: Eukaryota > Fungi > Ascomycota > Sordariomycetes > Hypocreales > Nectriaceae > Fusarium > Fusarium cicatricum. The sequence goes on along the minus strand of JAJODA010000293.1, from coordinate 17,070 downwards.
AGCTGAATAGACAGTATCAGCAATTGTGCGTAGAAGGATTCATGCTTAGATCAAGATATTTCTCCGAGAGCCTCAATCACTCGAACACATAGTTCACAGTAGTCCACATACAAGATTAGGCATTCTATTGATTAATTAGCCTTTAATGCTCTTCTGTTCTAGGATCCAGAGTTCCATACACAAATGCCGTATCAACTCCGCCCTGGCGCAAAGTCGGCACCACCAGGTTCATCAGCTCGCCCTGGCGCAGATGAACATGCATGTCAGCCGCAGCTGGCAGCTCAAGTCGCTGAATGTTCTTCATCTTGAGAGAGTTGTTAGAATAACGGTAAATTGCCAATTGCAGCTTGTGATCCTTGTATATCGAACGACTAAGTAGCGGGGTGGTGACCTTTTTTGTGTGGTAAAGAGGAGCCCCGCGATTCAAAAGACGATGACTAAGAACAACGTTTTCTCAGTTTCGGAGAATTTTAACCAATAAAAACCTTGAAAAGTCTCTTCGGAACATCCCTCGCCCGACCGCATCAGAAAGCGGTGTGAGAAATTTGTCGGTCTGGGAAGGCAGAATCATAGCCACGGCCGATTCCATCACCAATTCCGCCAGCCCTACGATACCATTTCCGCGACCATCTCAAGGCGACTAGATTACCAGCTCTGGTTTTTTGGCGGAATCGGCGTGTTTGACGCCTTGAAGGTTCACGTTGCGGGCCAGGCGCTTGCAACTACGCCCGGCAGCGCGCAATGGGCCGCAAGCCTAACCCCCTCATCCTCGAGTACTTCGTCCGAGGCCCCAAGCTCAACGACAACAGCAACAGGTATCCGCACACGTGCAAGCAATGCGGCGAGAACTTCCCCAAGGGGAGGATCGATAGCTTGACGACCCACATCACCAAGAAATGCCCAGCCATCTCCGAATCGGATCGCATGCGAGCCTGCCTCGAGCTCCATGGTATCACCAACGCCCGTACGGCCCCTGAACGACCGCACCCGGAGGCGCAGACAAACGGACAGCCTGTGGACGTCCCCAACTTACCCCAGGGATGGAGTGCTCTCGAGACTCTCGCCGAAGCCTCGCGGCAGGTCGACCTGAACGAGAACAATCGCGCCCAGAGCGCACAAGGTGTTACTGACCCCGCCGACCCCGCCAACGCTCATCAAGTTCCCGATCGCTTCGAACTCCACGAGCAATTCACTCTCGATAATCCTCCTGTGAGCTATGATAGTCGATCGCAGCAGGGCAACAGAGGTAATGCGTCAAGAAGCCAGTCGTGGGGAGTCAAGCTAACGTTTTACAACAGGTGTGGTTCAGCCGCCGCTTCCAGGGTCCGAGTTGTCACCCGAAGAACGACTCCAGGCTTTGTTACCGAACAGTGTCGCTTCGCCAGACGCTTCCAACATATCCGTTGCTGTTGCCGCTACCGCTCGGTTGAACCCCTCGCTTCTCGATCCCCAGCTCGTTAACGAACATGGCTCGTCCACACCGCCCCCGACCGTTGAGATCCCTACTCCTGTCGAGTCCTCTCCAAGTGCCGTCACAGCTTCTGATGGGAATATCTCGCAGCCATGGGGCGAGATGACGTACTTGGCAACCACATCACCAGTGCCCATTGTTCACGACCACCCCCCAGCGCCTATTCAGATGAATCGAGGAGGTATCCGCATGGACACTAGTGATGGACAATTGAATGGGAGGCCTCGCCATGCTCGATCCCGGTTCACGGCTGCGCGACGTAAGGAGGTCCAGGAGGTCCGGAAGATCGGCGCTTGCATCAGGTGCAGAATCCTCCGCAAGAACTGTGGAAAGGGAACACCCTGCGATACCTGTCGAAAGGTCTTGGCTCCACGGGTCTGGAGGACTGGCTGCGTACGGACAAGGTTGCAGGAGCAGCTCGACTTATACTCGGCTGGTGTTCAGGTTGTTCTGTCTCAGAATCGGATTAACCTTTTGAAGAATCAGCTCCAGATGACTCAAGATGGCACTGTAATAGAGGTCTCACATTTCCCTGAGACGGGCAAGGTCATTCCTCTCGAGGCCTTAGTCGCGCTGCTGGACCCTAGTGAGACACAGGCTGCGACTCGAGGGAGCAAGGATTCATTCTGGCAGGTCATCATGATCGACCAGGATAAGGAGGATATCCCTGCCAAGGTGGAGACTTACATGCGGGACGTATTTCACCTCTTCATCGAACGTGAGCCGTCCAGGTTCATGCGCGTCACTCTGGACCTTGCAATTCAGCAACTGGCAGAGGGAGAGGACGACTTGCTGCGGAAGTCCCTGGAGCTCTGGGGCTTGGTCGAGAGTATTGACCGCGAGAGGCAGTGGAACATTATCGAAAAGCCCGCCAGCGAGGGAGAGAAGCCGCGGCGTATCCAGGAAGCCGAGAGCGAGAATGACGCCGACATCTACACAACGATTTGCATGCAGCTGAACGCAGCAGCAGAGAGAAAGGCCAACAACACATCCAAAGCGCTGCTGAGCGGCATGCATCGGGTACTCCAGGACAGCAAAGTAAAGGTCAACTTCAAAATGTACCTTACAGCGGTCGTCTTCCTCAACTGCCTCGAGAAGTCGACGTGGGCTTTCAAGGCCTGGGAACAGGATCACCTTCGGCCCGGATGGCCTCTTGAGAGGGATCCCAGCGTGTTTACGCAGCAGGGTGGGAACCTCGCAGGCCTGTTGAAGATGCTCTTGGCGATTCGCAAGGCTCTGCCGCAGACACTGCGCAATGCCACGGGGAAGCTGGCCACTGCGGAGCAAGACCCAGTGGTTGTGGCCTATTTCCAAAGTCTTGATCTGGACTGTACGTGTCTCGATCCTTGCTTTTTCACCTCTAACCACTGACATTTACGTGTAGATGATACTATCCTTGCGCGACAGGAAGGGTCGCAATTCTCTCCCGCAGACTCCCGATCTCTCGAGATGATGTTTTGCTCTCACCTTCTCATCACCAACACCCCCTAGATGTCTCACACCACATGTGTCTGCACGTTTCGAGGAGAGGGGGGCAGGACAGACTGGGAACCGACTTGATCTTTCAACCGCTTAATGGCTAATGACTGGACGGAAAAGCAACGAATTCTTTTGATACCACACGATAACGCATTGTATGACTATAACAGGTGGCAGGTGTTCTCCCCGACTCGGCGCTTTTGGGGGGGAGGGAGTGTGAAAATACTACAAAAAAGGCCATATTTCTTAGAATGGGGCGTTGCGGTATAGACAAAGCGAGATACCTCGGGGTCTTGATGAGGACAATAAACGTTTGAATGGGCTCCAAATATGGTTCACTTGCGAATCGCCAAGCCTTGCTCTTTGTGATGCTGAGATATATGTAAATAATCGACCATTCGCTATGAACATTTTTGCCTCGTCTAGCTAGGCCTGGTTCCAATACGCTCTGGGATTGAGACGCCGCTGTTGTTGCGACTCGGACCATGTCCCGGCCGCTTCGGCTTCTTGAAGCACGCAAACTCGCTCTTGCTCGCGTCCCGTAGCCTCTTGAGCACGTTGCGCATCTCTGAGAGCTCGCCCTGCAAGCGTGCGCGGGCCTCGTTGTCAGTACGCGCGTCAAGTTCCTGGTAGATCTGGCTCTGCAGCTCCGAGGCGCGCTCCGAGGTGTAGTGGCTAAGGGTCTGGGCGACGAACTCGACGTCGAGGGTGGCCTGCATAAGGGCTTCTAGGGAGTATCGTGGTCGGCGGCGGAAAGCATCGAGGAGCTGGACAGATGTCTGCTCAAGGAGGAAGGACAGGACGTCGACGGTGAGGGCTGGCGCAGTGGTGGACACCTGAGAATGGACGAGGACCAGAGTGAGGAGAGCCTCGTAGACGTAGGGCTTGGCTGTTTGTGTGCGCTGGCCTTGACCAGGTGCCCAGCCTGGGGCTGAGACGCCGGCTTGGATGATGTCGCGAAGCCTCTCGATCGACTGCTTCGTGTAGGACTGGAAGAGGCGGTCGTGGATCTGTCCGAGAACTTCGCCAATCTTCTTGGACTCATCGGTCAGCTTGACGGAAAATGCATTCTCGAACTGCGAGTTCAGACTCGGCACCAGTTGCGAGCGCAGCGACTGGAGGTTGCTGAGAGTCATGAGCATGCGGATGTTCTATCCCAGGTTTGTTAGCACATGAACCATCCGAGATGCTGGAGGAACACTCACCCTGTCCCCGGAATCCAATGCCCCCTTGCTCGCCATTGAAGGCGCTGCAGCCGATGCAAGCGATAGATCATTGTCGATCGACCAGTCGTCTTCGGTCTTCTTCAAAGACCGCTCTGCATTCTCAACCATACCACTCAAGGCCTTATATAAGGTGGTAACATATTGGCTGCGCACCATCTGAAGAAGCTTTTGCGGAGGTGGTAAGACGATATCTCCCGCGCCCGGTTTTGACATGGCATCAGGGATGTACAGAATCTTCTGCATTCCTGATAACAGCGCTCCTTCAAACGCAGCAAAGCTCGCTGGCATGCGAGTTACGTCGCCCAACTCTACGGAGCGCTGCCAATCTTCAACATACTTGATATTCTCGGCGTCCCGGTTCCAAGCAGCACATAACGCCTGGACGCAGCGCTCTCGAGAGCCGCCCACGAGGGCCTTGAGACGTTCCAGAACCTGGCTTTCCCCTGACGAAACTGGTTCGATGCTGGCCATATCAGATGCACCTGAGCCTACCAAAGCCAACATCTTCGACAAATAGTGAACACCGCTGATGGAGTTGGACCAAGGCGGCCAAAACGCGAGCTTCTCCCACGCCTCGCCTCTCTTGGGTGACGGTGGAGGTAGGTCATTGGGGTTGAAGTTGAAACGGGGATCTCGCATGGCTGTTGGCGTCTGTGGTACAGGGGTGTTGGGAGACACAGGCATCGGCGAGAAGAGAAGTGAAACATCCTCGGGGGGCATATCGACAAAGAAGGCAAAGACGTGTTCGCGCAACATATCGACCAGTTCTACTGCTCCCTTGCGTAACTCGCCAATACTCTGGGATGATAATTCGTGATGGTGTCGAGCCTCTCCGCGATATCCCAGTGGAAGACTTGTCTGCGTCTTGCCGGTGATGAACCCTTGTACTGTCTGCCAAAATTCCACAACCTCTCCAAGGATGCCTTGAGACGATAGCAGACTGTTCAAGAATGAGAGCATCTTCTCCCATAGCTCAATCACATCAGCAGAGTCAAAGGTCAACGGCTTGCCCTCAATAATTGGCCGGCCGAGGGATCGAAGATGTACCGCGATCATGTTGGGGTTTGGCTTATCGTTACTGGCCAATCTGCGGCGAAGCACCTCGATCTCGACCTTTGAGCGATCTGCTGTCGCCTGGATCTTACCCTTGAGGTAGTCGTAACGGCTCAATAACCAAACCCATATGGGATTGTCATCGGCGCCAAACTCGAGAAGCAAGCCAATGAGCTCTATGTGCTGATCTTGAGGGCGACCCGTCATGTTCTCGGATTTTGATACCGTGTGAAGGGTGACAAGCCTCTTCCAGACGTCGCGCTTAAAGCTGCGAATCTGCTGGTCCACATCATGCCACATACGTCCGGCTATCATGAGCTGGTATAGTTGTGGCTCAGTTGGAGGCTGGCCTCTCAGATCCTCAGATAAGCGCTGGGCTTCGTTCGCAATCTTTCTGGCCCTGTTATACTCTTCGACGAGTGATTCGTAGTCTTTGCGCTTGATGCTGTCAGCTATCGCGGTGCTCAGCTCCACGTAGTCCTTGAATCGGGTCAGATGGTTCGACACGGTCTTGAGATTCTCCTCCTTCTCTCGTCCTCCCAGAGCAGGGCCCCAGACGTCCTCAGCTTTCGCCGAGACGTCCAAGAGCGGGCCCTTGATACCCAGAACACCGTACTCGCTCTCCTTGGTCAGCGCATTCTTCTTGCGCGTATCAGCAACAGGAGATGTCAAAGGGTTACTAAGCCCCAAACCAGGGCCGATGCCGCTATTCCGAAAGCTACTGCGACTAGCAGCGCGGGAATGACCACGGGCGCGAGTGGCGGGCGGCTCGACAACGCCGCGATACTTCATCTCTTTGTAGACATTGTCTATTGTGGCTTTTGCTTTGACGAATCTCTCAAAGTTTGTCTCGACCAGGACCTTGAGAGAAGCCGACTTTTGGTCGATGGATTGTGAGAGAACATCGAGCCCAGTGAGCAAGCTTCGAGTGTCAGCGGTGGCATGCACTTGCGACAGAAAGAGTGCTGGAGAAAATGAAGTTGAAGAGAGGAGAAATCGGTTTCCTATCACATTCATCTAAAGTTAGTGTGGTCTCTGGTGGTTGACGTGGAGACATACGTAGTCGGTGATCATCTTGAAGTGGTAAGCCAAGGTTCTTGAGCGTCCTGACAACGCTATCTGTAGTTCCTAACGGATCTGGCTCATCTTTTTGCACGAGGTTGCTGATGCCGCCGTTGGTGCTTTCTGCTGCTGAAAGAGTGCTCCTCCGCTGGCTCACAGCCCTCTCGAGGGCCTGATATCTGGACCGTCTTCGTTGTAGCTTAGCCCCCTTGTCGTCTTCATCCTCGTCGGTATCCTCGATGTCCTTCTCGACAGGCCACTCTGAAGGGTAAAGGGTGGGTATCTGGTAGAAGTCGAGGATTGTGCGTTCGGTGTCGGCCATGATGACGGTGATGGTATGGAGTTGGGCCTGAGGTGGGACAATCAAGGGACGCGGCGCATGCTCGTTTCGTGGGGCCGACTTGCGCCTGATCGGCGCGTGTACAAGCTGCTATCTATGGCAAGGGAGGGTCACAACAAAGCGTGGTGTTTAGTCGTACGTGTATCGGTTAGTTACACGATCGCCGAGGTAACTTGTCGTTGAAGGTGGATGTTCTGAGCTGTAAGCTACTGTACTTTGGGTAGCTCATGTGGCTTGGGACCACCTCAGTTTAATGGAACACTTCAGCCTCGCAGCAAGATGGAGTTCAAGGTGTGGCTCAGCATGTGGCTCTCAAACTTCCATTGTGACGTACATGGTCTAAGCGCGCTGTGGCTGGTTACCTGGACTCCCGCAGCATGAGGCTAGTGATGATGAGGCTCCCCACCGGCCCCTCGTCGGTTCGGAGAGGCCTTTTCCTGACGCAAAGAAAAATGTGCTTGACGGAAGTCCGGCGGCATACGAGGCTTGTGTCCGACAGAAAGTCTAGAAAAACCTCGGAAAAGTGGAGGCTAGTGGAGACGGGCGCCACAATTACACCTGGTTTACCCATATTTGCCCGTGGCTGGCAGTGGCTAGTGCCCGGAGCAGTCTCAATTGGGGGTGTTCGCTGTGGCTCAGGTCGTCGTCGGCTGCGAGCATTGGCCATTGTTTTCGGTTCACCCAATTGCCCTTGGAAACTTCTCCAACTCTAACTCTTTTCTCTCATTTCTTGTCGCGAACTCTCCCCTCATCCTCTCCAAACCCTTGTCTCGTCTACCTCGTGTCTAATTGCCTCGCTCGTCTTCAAAATGCTGGCCATTCGAGCTCTCCAGACTCCTGTCTCCAGGCACGCTCTCCGCGCAGCTCCCCGCGCTGCTGTGTCCTGGGCTGTCTACGTATGAGATCACCATCACGCCCGAGCTGAGCTTTTTCTCTGCTCGGCGCAACAGCAAACTCTTCACTGACAACCTTGATAGAACCGATGCTACTCGACCGCCGGCGAACGAGTCGCCAAGTATAACGGCACCAAGGATGCTAATGTACGTTTGCGCTCCTTCATCACACGCTTTTTGGGTGATCCTAGCGTTCGGCTGGGCCGAGCATGGTGCCGAGATAAAATCACTCGGTCACGATACTGGGCCACAGCATTTGATACAATCCACAGCTTGCTAACTAAATGCGCAGGGCAACTTCCTTGTCAGCTTGATCGAGGGTGACGGTATCGGTCCTGAGATCGCTCAGTCCGTCAAGGACATCTTCTCCGCCGCCAAGGTTCGTCATGACAACTCGCCCCCATAAAGGTAGCACCATGAAACACCATTGCTCACACAACATTGTGTAGACCCCCATTGCTTGGGAGCCTGTCGACGTCACCCCCATCATCAAGGATGGCAAGACCGCCATTCCCGACGCTGCCATTGAGAACATCCAGAAGAACAAGATTGCCCTCAAGGGTCCCCTCGCTGTACGTTGACCCGAGCGCAATCCGTCGCATCCGGCGTACCTCCAAGACGTCGATATCTAACATCCGTTTGTAGACCCCCGTTGGCAAGGGCCACGTCTCGCTCAACCTAACCCTCCGACGAACCTTCAACCTCTTCGCCAACCTGCGACCCTGCCGTTCTGTTGCCGGCTACGAGACCCCCTACGACGATGTCGACACCGTCCTGATTCGAGAGAACACCGAGGGTGAATACTCGGGTATTGAGCACGTTGTCGTCGATGGTGTCGTCCAGAGCATCAAGCTTATCACCCGCGAGGCCAGCGAGCGTGTTCTGCGATACGCCTTCCAGCACGCCGAGTCGATTGGCCGCAAGAAGGTCCGCGTCGTCCACAAGGCCACCATCATGAAGCTGTCGGACGGTCTCTTCCTCAAGGTTGCCCAGGAGGTCGCCAAGGACTTCCCCCAGATCGAGTTCGACGCTGAGCTCCTTGACAACAGCTGCCTCAAGATGGTGACAGATCCCACCCCCTACAACGACAAGGTCCTGGTCATGCCCAACCTGTACGGTGACATTCTCTCCGACATGTGCGCCGGTCTGATCGGTGGTCTGGGTCTCACCCCCTCGGGCAACATCGGTGACGAGTGCTCCATCTTCGAGGCCGTCCACGGTTCCGCCCCCGACATTGCCGGCAAGAACCTGGCCAACCCTACTGCTCTGCTCCTCAGCTCCATCATGATGCTGCGACACATGGGCCTGAGCGAGCACGCCACCCGCATCGAGACCGCCATCTTTGATACCCTGGCCGAGGGCAAGGCCCTGACTGGCGACCTGGGCGGCAAGGCCAAGACCAACGAGTACGCCCAGGCCATCATCTCGAGGCTGTAAATAACTAGTTTAAATAACTGTCACTTGGCTCGGGTGTATGCGCGTTTTCTTTTAGGGTAGTGTCCATGTAAACTGTACCAAACCTAGATTTCAGGCACGGCGAAATGATTACCGGAGTTGTTCTTGCGCAAGGACCTGAGATTGCTCATGAGAAGTGATGATGCATGGCTCTCTTGTGGTGACAGGAGGGATGTTGCATGTCTTGTAACGGAGGTACTTTGAATACGTAATTCCATTTTCACCACAGCGGCTCAAACATGATCTAACTCTTGTGAGGATTAGTAGTCCGATGGTTCTATGAGGCTCCCCAACTATGATTCCCATCAAGTGGCTTTTGGCCCCTTAACTTGAAACGCCGTGCGCTGTCTTCAAACCGTACAGATGAAGCATTTCTAATATTCCATATTGATATGGTCGCATCAATGGTCATGCTCCTCCAGCTCCTGTTGATCACAGTCCATATAGATCAGGGTAACTCCTTACCCTGAGCCGATCCCTTGCTCAATCGCCGCTTTCTCTCCAGGCATTCCGAATAGTCTGCTTGACTCTCTTGTTCCACTCCTCCCTCTGCCTGCGACCAGAGCCGTCTTTCTCGTCTATGCCTATGATGCTAGACCACTTCCAGTCCTTGCTGTCGCGGCCTTCACCGAGGATCTGGTATGAACTCAGCTCAACCGTGTAGAGTCGGCGGCTGTTGCTGCTGCTACGTGTATAGAGTCTATACTCGGTCAGGCATGACGGGCACGCCGACTCTTTGCTCCATTGCTGGGGAGCATGCAGGTGAAGTATCTTCCAAGGAATGATGCAGCTGTCAGGCGATGGGCCCCCAACAAAGGTGTTGTGTGGACATGTCGTCGCATCGTGCCCTTTTCCGTACTCGAGAATGCTGGAAATATCTGCCCTTTTGAAGTTGAACCGGTAATTGCGCTTGAGGACCAGCTCATTGGAAGGGCTGATCCTCGCAGCAGTTACCACAACCACATTGACTGGCCCGAAACTATCGCGGGATTCACCCTCCAGTTGCGTGATGGGAAGCCCGCACTCTGGACCGTGGTGATATGCGTTCATGACGAGGCGAAGGTGGTGATGTGCTATCGAGTAGGTGCCGTTGATAGGTGTAAACATGTGCGAGAAGACTCGAAGTGAACAATCGAATTTCCAATCAAGCACCCACGATGCCTTTTCACTGATCGATGTCGGAGACCAATCTGGTTCCCATGAATGGGCTTTGTTGCAGTCATCGCAGTAATAGACGAGGGCCCCTGTCGAAGGGTCTCCCTCTATACGTTGGAGAAACACAGCTCGTTCGGACGCGTGGAGAGTATGATCGACTTTATATAGAGGTCGGAAAAGGCGACTGGCGAGTGCGACACAGCTGCAGTCGACTAGGTCGAGATGATCCTTGATAAGGTGCTGGACGACAGAGGGCAGTCGAAGAATAGGGGATCTTCTCTGTGAGGTAGATTCCGCAGTTCCCACGGTTGGATTTTCCAGAGCCATACTGATGGGCATTCGAGATTAGAATGGACGAAGAGAATACATCGTGGTTTAAGCGGAACATGATGTTGTTATGCAGTCCCATGCACTCCTAGGTTTCCGTATGGTTTGACGCTGGAAAGAAGTCTATCGAGCCACCTTGAAAGTCTAGGCGCATGTGCAACGAGATCCAAAACTGGCTATGCCAAGTATTCTAACTTGAAGACGGTGCTTGTCACCGGTCTGGCTACTACCTTTGAACTCATCATGGTCATGATATCCTGGCTTCAGGTCATGAAAGGCTACAAAAGCAAAACCAGGTCCCAAAGGCTCTCTGTATAAACCCAAAGCTTAGAAATATCACTCGAGTCGAGTCCACTGGAGATGGCTCGCTCCGTCACGTACATACAAGCCCGTAATCGCCGTCTTTGTTAGTCCTCAGTGTGCTCAATCGCCTCATAAATCGCTTTGCCTGTCCCAAATCCCAGCCCAATGCCGGGGTGCCTGTGCGCCCATCTCCCATGATACCAAAATTCGTCTCAGATGCTCATTTGTCGCCTAAACGTCATAGTCGTCCACTCCGAATCTCTTTGTCAAAGATCTTGACGCCCCACACCTCGTAGAACTGCAATACTCCGACCGTCTTAAGACGGAGTCGCTTTCCACAATTCGACGCATCATCGTCGTCTTCGTCACTTTCGCTTTCTGAGCCCCAGGACGGCAGCACCGGGAGATTGCTGTCGTTGTGATGGGGATTCACGATGGCCTTCTCCTTGCCCTTGTCTCTCCTCTTAACCCCTTCCTCTGGGGCGTCTGAGGGTCGAATGACCCGGTCAAGCCGGTCGTCTTCCATAGCGATCCACTCCAGCTTTAGCTCGGGATGGTGAGAGAGATTGTCCACGATAAAGTTCAGGATCTCGCGCATGACCCATATACATGTGTCGTTATTTCTGAATCGAAGGATGTTGATAGCCCGCAGGTTGATAAGCCCTGCAAAGTATTGCATGAAAGCATGCTGGAGCTTAGGTTAGAATAATACTCGTCCAAGGAAGTTGCTTAGCTTACCACTGCGTGGATGTTCATGCTGAGAGCTAGCTCCTCAAGCTGGACACCGCGGCTGCAAATGAGAATCATGGCCTTTTGGTTAGCGTCCCATCCTGAGCTGTTAGACTCATCCTTGATCATCAGCCTTTTCAACGTAGGCATATGTCTCTTGAGAACCAGTCGGCGGATCTGGTCGATCGTGACAGTGGTCCGGGATGTAAAGCTCTCGGGCTTATACTTGGCGCTTCGTTCTAGCAGGAACAAATCATGTAGCTCGTCAAGTTGCGCCATGCAGTTGAGAAAGGAGGTTGACACATTGTCAGTAAAGACGCTGCGCAGGGCCAGAGGATGAACTTTGTTCTCCTTGGAAAGCAAGGTCCAGATCGGGCCTTGATTGCCAACATTGAGGAGGGTAAGGTTCTTGATGCTCCTCAGATCGATGGCTCTCGACAAAACCGATGCCTTGACTGGAATGAGATGGACGCCCAGTGTCTCGAGTGCGATACCGCGCGTGTCTCGAATGTACTCGTCGATTGACCGGCGTGAGATTTCAGCATTCCCCTCTTGTGACTTCCCAGAGAAACGTTTCACAGCAGTCGTGACCGCATGAATCTCAGCCTCTGTCATCTTGATCTTACGCTTGATATCGAGAATACTTTGGCTCAGCGTACTTATCCGAGCTTCTGCGTCCTTGATCTGGTCAAGATCTATTTCACTACTTTCAGCTTGCAGTGCCTTGATCTTCTGAACGATACTTTCAGTGTCATTCTGAAACTTCAGCAGGTTCGACAGGAACGTCTCGTAATTCGCTCGCTGTACTTCGAGGTTTGCGTATGCCTTCCTGAGTCCTGCTATATCCTCGGCAGTAGCTTCCGAAGTTGTTTTCGACGAAGAGCCCGCATCTGGCGTCTCTTTGGACAGGCTCGTGGACGGAGGCTCGGATGGCTTATCATCTGAGTCCTTAGCTTGCTGCTCATCCGACTCCTCGTCCAGATCTTCCACAGTATCCAGGTGCTCGATTTCAATGTCGTCCGGTGATACCTCGCCAGGGGCCTTGCCCTTTGACCGAGCGGCCAGGTTAGGTGAATCTCTGCTTTCGGAATTCGGGCGGCCGTCCTTGTCAGCTTCCTGCTCTTCACCATCTTTAGGCGACACCGAACTACTACCGGATGGTCCATCGGGCCGTGGGGTGGCTACCTCACAGGAGTCCACATACTTCCTTGCAGCCTTCTCAATCACATCCAATATGTCCTGCTGCGCGGTAGAAAAGTCGCGTGTGCCATTGATATGCGACATCAGCCTGGTGGAAACGCTTCGAATGGACGAAACAAATTCGTCACGAGGGTCTTCCGCGTTGCCGTCGCCCTCGGCATCATGGCCGTCTTCTTGGCTGCATGCCGCGTCTCGAGGACTCCGGTTGAGCGGCGCTTTCTTTGTGATAAACGGCTCGACGTCGAAAATTCTCCCCAAAATAGCCTCTTGAAGTTTACGCTCCTCTTGAGAACGAAACGTCTTTGCAGGGCCGGTTGCATCAAAACTAGTGCTTTGAGAGACGGGGACAACCTGAAATTCGTCGTCCACATCGGAATCATCTGGGTCGGAATCGGGTGGTGGTCTCCTAGCCTGCAACGCGAGAGAGTCGGAAAGAGACAAATGCAGCTCGGTGAGAGTGGAGGACGAGTTCCTAACACAAGTCTTGAGCTCCGTCACCAAATCGAGATTGTCAATATCAAGGACAGAGAGACTTTTCAGTGTCTTGAATTCTGAGAGCGTTGGGGGCTCCTGGACCACGGACCCCCGTTTCCCACCTCTCGACTTGGAAAACTGCTTTGACATGGGCAGTAGAGAAGGAGGCGATGCACTCAAAACGGGTGCTGATGTTACGTTGCCGGCAAGAGGAGCTGAGAACACAGGTGGAGGCGGAGGCGGCGGAATATCGGCCCAGTGCGTTGAGACTGGGGGTAGGTCATCTAGACTCAAGGGTAGAGGAGGCGGCGTGATGTAGTATGTTTCACCGGCTTGCATGCGAATATGAAGTTTCGTCAACGTCTTTATCCTGTGCAATTCTCGGTAAACAGGCCTGCTGAGTTCGACTCGGATATTCCATCTGAGGAAAGGTAGTTGGGGTCAGTAACAAGTAACTCGGCGAAATTGGGCCATGTCTGCCCAAGCACTTACCGAAAAGTCTCTAGTGACCTGGCCTTTTTGAGAGTCAGATAGAGCAAAGTATTGAGAAACTTGCCGCAACTAGCGCTGTATAGGTAGGGCTTATACGCATGCTCGGCCTTGACACCCGTACTCACGGTGTCCATGGACAACTCCCGGAGGTGCTTGGCATAGTTGTACTCGCTCGTAGTGAAGGTGTCGAGACCACCTGCGAGGCCATCAATGGGCGACTCGAACCTAATATCGTCGTCATCGGGGAAGAGGATGTTGAAGCTGCGGTACAGCTGCGCAGAGGCGAGCTCGTGAAAGTGCCGCGAGACAAGCGCACAGCAGATCAGATCGGACTGGGAGCACTACGAGGATGTTAGCAACAACGTATTAGGCGATGAGCATCAATTTGGGGTGCAAACATGAGAAACAATCTCCTGCTGAGTCTCGGCCGGAAGATCCAGAAACGTGAGCGCACGTTTGGGGTGGGGGGCAGCCTCGTCGCCCGCAGCCGCCGCAGCCATGATAAACGAGCGGGGGCGGCGTGGCAACTAGGCCGACTTGACGGCGGAATTCGGAAGGCTCACGAGTGCCAAAAATGAGAACGCAAGGGGTTTCGTGGGTGAAGGAAGATAAAGTCGGCTTTCCGGGACAGGAGAGAACAGTGGGTGATGCGATGGCTCGTCTCGCGATGCGACTGGGGACTGCGATGCAGATGCGCCAATGTTTAACGAATTCGATAGATAGCAGCGTATATCAAAATCCCGGGGAAGGCTGATGAGCTGAATCAACAAGAAAGATCCGAAGGTGCGATTCCAAAGTGATATATGTGGTCGTTGGTTTGATTATCGGCCGGAGTGAGTAGGGACAAGCAAGTCGCAAGTCTCGCTTGGTCGCGGGGGTCGCAGGTTCCGGGTTGTTCTTTGTTGGTTGGCGAATTGCCGTTAGGGGCGGGGCGGATCAACGATTCCCAGCCGGGGCCGACAACCTAAGGTACCCACGTTAAGTCAGAATCCAGCACTAGGTAGGTAGCACTACGTAGGCACCTTAGTTACCCGACCTTACGTGCGCCAGGGCTGCCTGCTAGTCGGGAGGCTAAGGCAGATCTATTCCGTCGACAAGTTCTATGGGTGTTTAAAGGAGCTCAGGTTGTCCTTGCTAGGCTGACCTATTGATTCTCGGGTATGGCTAGCCTGATTGATCACTTGCGTTAAGGCCCATAGTATTCTTTCTTTGCTAGCGGTGGATGAGACAAACCTCTCGTTATGTTCTATTGACGGAATGGAATGAGCTGAGAGCAGGGCGAGAGGTTGTTTTAAGCGTGCAGCTCAAGGGTCTTGGCTTTGTTCAACGTTGCGCATTTTATGACAAAAGAGTGCTCGCGGCAATCAAAAAGCATAAGGATTGTTTATTCCATCATTTGCGAGACCGGTATACACCAGCTGTTGTCTAAGCCACATGTTTATTTTGGTCGACTAGGATAATGCTTTCATTCCGTAACAATTTCTTTTGGAAATGCCCCTTCGGGTGCTCTTCAAGGCATGTCTCAATCTCGTCACCACGTGGCTCTTTTTGACTTGCAATGCTGTCTCCCATATGTGTATAGGGTGCTTGGGTTATTGTCCTTCGCCTATTTGTTAATGCTTGTCGATGGAGAACCCTTCCAGGACTTCCTTGATCTCATCGGGAATTGATAGTTAATACGCATGACTTGGCTACGAGGTGATATCTTTGCAGGGTAGGCTTGGCTTAACAGAAACACTTCCTACGTCTTGGAAGTAAATGGTTACTAAGGTATGCCCTAGTCGCCACGGTCTACCTATGTAGGACCAAAGCACAGTCCACCTTGATGAACGACAGTTACAGCTGCAAGACTAATGTCTCCGCTACATCCGGCAATGTACGTGATGCATTAGTCGCTGGTAGCGTCCATCTCCAGCTTTCCTTGCATATGTGCGCTTGTCACTCTCAATGTGCCATGGTCACTTATTTCAGTCATAATATATTTACCTAACTTCCATATTTTTTATAAAAGTGCAATCATTATAGAAATAATATAGATATTCTTGATATACCAGTGAATAGTGTCCCAGAACGAACATATGAGGCCGGGAGCTTCGCAGCCAGTCCTTTCGATTCCAATAAGAAGGCTTCGCAGAGGCATGCCTCTCGACTGCAAATATGGCTTCGTGAATACCCAATCCATATTATTTACATATATGTGTATAAGCCTATACGCCCGATCAACATCTCGACAAAATATAGCTGCTGAAGCAGCATCCTTTCTAGCTCTTCGAATCCAGCCTACAGGGCATCCGATCTAGGGTTATTAAGACCAAATGAGTGTTGATGTCATAAATCGCAGACGGAATATTCATAGATCAATGTCCTGACCGGGCTTCTTGGAGAATTCCAAGGTGCCCACCATTTCCTGTAATGAGACAATATTTAGTGTCTGGATGAGCAAGGCATCCACCTCAAGATGAACCTGATGAGGCACCCTGTGAGGCATAGTCGGGCCGGGAATAACTAGTCGATCAAGTAGTCAAGCCACCCGATTGCATAGCGTTTCCTCTGTTAGAGGTGACAGAGTACCTACATCTAACTGAAACCAATGCTCTCTCATCTATTGAAATGACATAAAATACTCGGAAATCTTGGAGATTTGGTAAATTTATGTGATGTTGCTCAGGCGCTACGTATGATTGTCACTTCAAAACGTGAGCCGAGTCGTGGATTTATACGAGGCTTGGCACTTTATCAGCGACAATGACTGACTCATCAGACTTTGTTGGGTGCCCTGGGCGAGCGAAACATAATATCGGTCTTCCAATCGTGTGCCCATGTCTACAAATAGTAGTAACCAACAAGGCGCTGTAAGCCCAGTTTATGTTGGCTCTAGAACATGATGAAACTTCAGCTGGAGATCTGACGCTCCTAACAACCCTCCCCCGCCCCGTAAACTGCGGCTCAGGCCCCACTTACAGGGCTGTGTTCGACCCCTTCAATCAACGCTCGAGCTCTGGACGGCGATCAACTTGCCGTGATAGCCTAGACCTGGACCCCAATTTGTTCATCTTTTCATTCCTTCTCTCTCTTCTCTCTCTCTTCTTTTTCGCTTCATCATCTACTCTAGTCTTTACAGTCGTTACCTGGCCTGGTATTCGATATTCAATTCACTCGCGTTCGTCCCAAGCCAACTCTGCTGGCGACCATCGTGGTTGTCCCACCTCACAATACCCGACCCGACCTCCACCTTCCGGTGGTCGTATCGCAACCAGCACCCAACGTACGGGCAAATTCACATCATGACCGAAGCAGAGGAGCCTCAGTTTACCACATTGGCTCAGCGAATTGCGGCTCTCAATCAACAGAAGAGTTTCGCTGGCACACCAAGTCCTGATCCTATTCGCAAGCGGCCGCCCCCTCCACCCC
>JAJODA010000292.1:0-43528 GCA_021730345.1 Fusarium cicatricum | reverse complement strand
AAAGCCCTCTTGTCAACCGTATATAGTTTCCCCGCAAAACGGCGTCCCTGCATCCCGAGTCATGGGTCCGTCCTTTGATCTTTAAAACAACCGACCCCACCAAGTTGGATTGTTATATTAACCATCATACGAAAGGCTTGATCTAAGATTAATGTGTTGCATCCAAGTCAACAAACTCTGTTGTTTTTCTACTCCACGACTTCAGCCTGCTGATATAGTTAGGCCGGCGTTTTGCTACCAAAGCGTCTCCCACTTATACCACCACTCACATCGTCCATCACCTTCACAATGACAAAACCCGGCCCCATCACAACACCTCTCACCTCCATCCTGGGGATCAAGCACCCAATTGTCCTGGCCGGTATGGCTCGAACATCCGGCGGCCGTCTCGCCGCCGCAGTCTCCAACGCCGGCGGGCTGGGAGTCATCGGCGGCTTCCAGTACACCCCCGACCAGCTCCGCGAGATCATTGCCGAGATGAAGGACAACTTTTCACGGCCTGACCTGCCCTTTGGAGTCGATCTTGCGCTGCCTCAGATTGGGGGCAATGCGCGCAAGACGAACCACGACTACACAGGCGGCAAGTTGGAAGAGCTGGTGGACATTATCATCGAGAGCGGCGCGAAGCTGTTTGTTAGTGCAGTGGGCGTGCCGCCTAACGAGGTGATTAAGAGGTTTCATGACAAGGGTATTTTGGTAATGAACATGGTCGGACATCCAAAGCACGCGGTAGGTCGTTAATGTCTGCCAGACATGGGTTCTTTTGTCGCTGATGCACGTTTGCAGGTGAAAGCACTCGACCTTGGAGTAGACATGGTCTGCGCCCAAGGCGGCGAGGGAGGAGGTCACACAGGGAACGTCGCAAACTCGGTCCTCATTCCCGCCGTCGCCGACGTAGCGTCAAAGTACCACCCTCCCCTGCTCAAGGGCCTCCCAGCGCTCGTCCTCGCAGCGGGCGGCATCTCGTCCGGCCGCAGCCTCGCGAGCTCACTAATGCAGGGCGCGGCGGGCGTCTGGGTAGGCACGCGGTTCGTCGCCTCGGTCGAGGCGAGCTGCAGCGAGGAGCACAAGCGCGAGGTGGTGTCGTGTGGATTCGAAGGCACGGAGCGCACGCTCGTGATATCTGGCCGGCCGCTGCGGATGAAGACCAACGAGTACATCCGCAAGTGGCACGCGCAGCCGGACAAGATTAAGAAGCTGTGCGATGAGGGTGTGGTTCCAATCGAGCATGACTTTGATGAGGGGGTGGATGAGATTGAGCTGCCGTATCTGATGGGGCAGGTTGCGGGTGCGATATCGAGTGTGCAGCCGGCGGGGGAGATTGTTGATGATATGGTCAAGGAGGCGGTGGAGATGCTGAAGCTGGGGGGGACTTATTTGACGGCCAAGGGTCGGCTATGATGCTGTGATGCTGGTGTGGATGTGAAGACGATGGTGTTTGGGAACTTGACCTGGCTTATTGACTTGACCATATATGAACATAACATTCTATAGATTCGGTAGCTAGTCGTAATCAGAGTTGAGACAGCCCTTCGTCTGAAGCAACTTGTTTGTCACTGTCGCTTGACCTGAGAGTGTCGTCTGCTCCGCAGCATGGACATAGCATCACTTACTTATACAACTTGCTTAAATCAATGCTTCAGTTTCGGAAGCTACCTCAGGAAAAACCCATCGTCCAGTGTCGTTGCTCGCTTAATTTCGACGCCCATGCGCAAACTGCTGGCACGGTCAGTGACAAACTGCTTCTCTGAAACTGCCTCTCGCTTCACTCACAGACCTCAGTCTTTATTGCTTCGCTTCACAGCTTTGTAAACAAACTAGAATAGCTATATATAGCCCGCTCGACGTGCGTTTCCTATCATGTCTCGATCATCCATCACTTGGCCCATCGCAGGCTTCTCCTGGGGTTGACTCTAAGAGTTCAACTTGGTTTCTTTACATTCCATTCTTCAGCGCTATTCGTACTCGGCTGGCCTTTACTTTATTACACGAACTACTTTAAGCATATATACATCCAACTACGGCGTCTTTATTTCATGAAAAGGCTCAGACTGGCACTCTTTGCCTATTCCTCATCAAGTTACAGCTCGCCTAGACAAACAGTCGATGGCTCGAGGGCTGAAAATCTCTGACTTGTTCCAATCCCTCACTTGAGATGTCAGTCACTACTACAGAAGGGTCGGACTGGTTCACTCAACCGGGACTGTTCTCAGAGAAAAACCTCGAGCACATTCCACCCTTTCGTTGTGGACGACTACGAGCACAGCCCCCAGAAGGATTGAATGGTATCTTGCCAGCACTACAAGCTCAAACCTCTTCAAAGGGTGAAAATGGACTGAAAACTGACTATGTCCTCGTCGCCCTGGATTTTGAGCACCTCTGCATGACCAAAATTGGGAGATATGCTGACGGCACACAATATCGCTATCACCCCATCACTGAAGCTGGCGTCGCATACTTGGATGTGCGAGATGTCATGTATAAACGAGGACGAAGAACGACGCCAGGTGATCGTGGGTCGTCCTGGTTTAAACTAATGACGCCTCTCCATTACATCGTCGAGGAATACAAAGACCACTGGGGACATTTTTGCAGATCAGACTGGCTACATGTAGAGCCGTACTTGTTTGCGTTTGGAAAGTCAAAGATAGTCAAGGAAACAGATCTGGCGTACCGACTCTACCGGCTTTTCATGGCACTTGGGAAGCTGAATCGACGCAAAGAAGAGATTGAGCATGACCGCCTCCGACAAATCATCTTTATCACCTTTAACTCGACGATCGTGGAGAATAGCCTCAGCAGGTTGGGCCTAGGTTGGCTCGCCGAGCCCAACGTCCAGATATGGGATCTCCAGAAAGACATGCAACTCGAGCTCCGCTTCAACTGGCCCAGGATGAGATTCGAGTATGTCATGGAGAGCCTAGGGCTACGCTTCCAGGACAATCGCTTCGGAAACTTGTCGCACTGCGCAGGGAACGCAGCGGTCTTTACGATGCAGATCCTGCTGGCACTGTTCTACAAGGATAAGGAGCAGAGCGCTGCGTTTGCGGCGCGGAGGCCCATATCTTGGCTGCGTTACACTTGGGTAGGGCATGCTCTGGACCAGACTAATATTGCTCCTGGGGACGTGGCGAGAAGGAGGGAGGAGAGTGAGATGAATCGGCATGAGGTGCCGCAGAAGAGGGACGAGAATGCCTTTTATTGAGGTGTTTTGGAGGGCTTTAGCAAGTCTATGTGTATTCATATGATGTTTATTAATTTAGGAAAGAGAATTCTGTAGTAACGGGTGAAGTTAGTTGCATCTTGTGTCCGCATCCAATCTCAAGCAACCAAAATAGATGAGAGCGAGCGAGTGAATTATCGCTAGGTGTAACTCGGCAGTCTGCGATGACACATGATTCCGGCGGCTAATCCAAGGTCTTCTAAGGGTACTTTACGAAGGCATAATTGGTTCTTAGGTAAGATAAACATTGATGTCTGTGGAAAACGCCCATATTCTAGAATGTTGGCTCGCGGCGAACAGTGAAATCGGGGCGTATGGTCATTTCAAACTGTACGGCCGTGGTCAAGATGTAGTTTTATCCGATAGGCAAGAAAAAGGGAGACAAGTTTCAGTATGGTTAGTTTTAGTAAAGTAAAAGATGAAACCCCCTCGGTTGCTCTTCTCTGTCAACTACCTTCATCATGAACACGATAGAAGCCTTCGAAGTCAAGTAGGACTGTGTAACACAGAAGGATCAAGTTTAGCCCTTCTTCGTGGCCTTGAGGCGTTCTTTCTTACCCAGACATGAAATGGAAGTTGTTGAGAAGAGCCTTAGGGAAGGCATGGGCCTGTCAAGACAACACTCTCGCTTGGGGTAAACACAACTCTTTGAAAAACACATTTCAAAGCATCACATAACATCTTGATACTTTTTCTTGGCAAGACTGTATAGAAACAGATCGACAAACGTGCACCTCGATATCACGCACCCCGTATACTTGAACACTATCGACAGTCCGCACCAAGGCGTACAAAAGCAACACCACTCCGAGCATACTGTCTACACAGAAAATGAACAGAGAAATCAGCCCCGAATCTTCTGCATCGATGAACGAACCGTGCCCTTGGATGAGTCCAAACGACAGAAGGTTGATTGCTGACATTGGATATCCCGACGTGTTTCACTGGGGCGGCATGCAAGAATGGATCAGGAAAGTTATCGAGAAATACTCTGGCACCATGTCAGACATTAAGGAGGTTCGACACAGATTCATTCGCCCAAGATGTGCTGCTTGCATCGTCCCATGCCTAGCCCGCGACTCTGATATGGTCATCGACGTGCCCGTGGTGCTCACTTGCGGTCACATCCTGGGCTTAAGGTGCTTTCGCGAATTACTTATGAGATACAAAAACCACGGTGGTCCCAATACCTGTCCGTGGAGGGGGCCCCGAGGAGTCGATCCCCAAGATTGGTCGCCTGCCTGCAATCAACGAATCTTTTACGACTGCGAGCACGACTTCGCCAGCTGGACTGCTTATCCATTGCCCACTTCCTTTTTCTACATCGAGCCCAGTTTCTTCACTCCCCAAGGCGGCTACTTTCCCACTAAATGTCGACCTTGCGCAGTTCAATATTTTTTGTACGAATGGACGCTGGAAGCTCGTCGCGGGGTGGACAAGAAGGCCTACGTGAGCTGTTCATGGATGCACGGCATTCCTCTGGGCGAAAGTTTGGCCTAGGAAGCCATACCGGCGCCTGGATTTGAGATGCAAAAGCAACTGTGTGATAGAATCCTTCGGCGGCTGTTTTCATACACTCCTGCACCGCCACTTTTAGATCGATTTTACCCGTGCCCCATTGAACCGATTACACGTTGGTGGACTCATCCTGAAGATGAAGATGAAGAGGCGGATGATGCCCGATAGATTGTAGTGCCAGAGGAGAAGTACTAGGATCGCAACATTGGACTAGAACAGTAGACTAGTATAGGCTTCTTTAAATAGACGCAATGATATCCATGGATATCGCGACTGCCTGAACCAATCCAATGCGAAATCTGCGATACGAGCCTGGCTGTTACAGGGTAAAAGACTTGGCGATACGATCAAGTTTGAGCTTACTTCGCTTACGGATGTGACGTGGCGTGCCTTGCTCATGAATGATTCGAACCAAACACAATACTTTGGTACTTTGGATGACTCGGACCAAGTAAAGATAAACATTGGTTCCCTCTTAGATTCGTTTCCTACGAGAAGTCAATGCATAAAGTGGGCCATTTCATGCCTTTTCCGACTTGGCTTCATCCTCTTATTACAGTTTACCTTTTGCTTCACTGACCTTGGACAGACAAAGACACAGCGAGGTCACATTGCAACTCCAGCTAAATATGGGAATGCATCATTCCGTCGTTGCTGGTGTCTCTGAGCGAGTCAAGCACTTCCACGCTCTTCAGGAACCCTTTCGATTATATCATGGATCGACCAACAGCACCCGTCAGTCGAATCGGCACCGTGACAATACCGTCGACACAAGCGAGCTCAACCATGTCATTGAGATAAACAAGACCCTCAAGAAGGCTCTGGTGGAGCCAAACGTTTCGATGGATGCTCTTGTTGATGCGACTCTTCGACATGGCCTTGTCCCGCTGGTCGTCATGGAGTTCCCGGGCATCACAGTCGGAGGTGGATTCTCCGGCACATCCGGCGAGAGCAGCTCTTTTCGATATGGCGCCTTTGACGCCACCATCAACGCGATTGAGATTGTCCTTGCCGATGGAACTGTTACTCGTGCCTCCAAAACCGACAAGCCGGACTTGTTCTGGGGAGCCGCCTCTGCTTTCGGGACGCTCGGCGTTGTCACTCTGCTCGAGGTGCAGCTCAAAGATGCGAAGAAGTATGTCGAATTAAACTACCGGCTTGCAAAAGGACCTGCGGAAACGGTCAAGATCATCAAGGAAGAGTGCAACAAAAGCGAGAATGACTATGTTGATGGAATCGTCTACTCGAAAGATACAACCATCGTATGCGTTGGACGTCTCGTCGATGATATCCCCAAGGGATCCAAGCCAAGGCACCTGATCCGTCGCCGCGATAAATGGTTCTATCTCCACGCTGAAAAAGTCAGCAAAGGTCTTCAACAGGGCACAGCGACGTGCGTTACCGACTACATCCCATTAAAAGACTACCTTTTCAGATACGACAGGGGCGGCTTCTGGGTGGCCAAATACGCCTTCAAATACTTCATCACACCTTTCAACCGCGTCACCCGGTTCGTCCTCGACTCACTGTTACGAACCCGCGTCATGTACTCTGCTGGCCACAAGAGCAACCTGCTGGACTACTACATGGTCCAGGACGTCGGCATCCCGTATGCAAGCGTGCCGGAGTTCCAGAACTGGCTGGACGAGCAGTTGGGCTTCTACCCGCTGTGGCTCTGCCCGCTGCGCCTCCAGCGCGACGACCCGGACTCGGGCCACGGCTTGCACTCGGACTTCTCCAAGCCCGGCACGCCCGACCTGCTCAACTTTGGCGTCTGGGGTCCCGTACCGGGGACGCGGCGCGAGGTCATCGCCAAGAACAGGCTGCTCGAGCAAAAGGTGCAGCAGTGCGGCGGCAAGAAGTGGCTGTACGCGCATGCCTACTACACCGAGGACGAGTTCTGGACGCACTACGACCGCGCGTCGTATGATGCGCTGAGGACAAAGTACGGGGCGACGTATCTGCCGAGTGTGTACGACAAGGTCAAGGTGGACATTGACGGCGATGAGAAGACCATGGAGGCGACTGTGCGGACGAACTGGCCGTTTCAGGGGTTGAGAGGTGTGCGTAAAGCGTTGGCTGGGGGGGATTATCTGCTGCAGAAGAGGAGTGAGAAGAAACAAGCTGGTGACGCGGCAGAGTCATCGTCGAATGACTCTGGACAAAGGTAAGTTGAACTTGTCGGGGTTGGCGTCGATGGTTTAACTTGGTTATTCATGATTACACCTAATTACTCGCATATCTGTACATACGGCTACTCTCGAGCAGCCTAGCGTTGATAGACAATTTAGTCCTTGGGGCCACTGGCCTCAGGTCATAATCTCATAATCGATCGCAGTCCCATCCCAACATTCCCGCTAGCCAGACATTTCTTCCAGGACAATTTTGTGAAATTATTCAGCTCTGAAACCGCCCATTGAACCGCCGCCCTTCCTTCCACTCAGCTCGGTCAACGGCTCAACCTCCTTGCCCCTGTATTTCGCCGATCGAGCTGACGGCTGACCAATGGCACCAATCTCTGTCGACGAGGCTGCTTGCATGTCGCTCTCAAAGGTCCGTTCGGGAGAAGTTGACTTTCTGGGGGACAGCAGATAAACACCTCCGACAATGACGCCGCCAGCTGCAGCGATTGGCATCCTTTTTGTATGTTAGCTTCATGTCACCAATCGGCGATGGGTAAAGGCGATAGTGTACCAATTGCGCTTGATAGCCTCAGGACCGCCCGGGTTCGCCGGCGGAGCCTGCTGGCCGCCTGGTCCGCCCAAGTCTCCTTTGCTGTGAATATGGCCCTGGAAACGGGCTTGAGCCGGCCGGAGAAGTGGGGAAATTGCGCCGGCGGCGGGCCGGACGCGGCGTCGGAGCATCGCAGTCGAGGTTCGGATGAGAGTCATGGCTATTTGCTTGATGTGTGTATGTGTGTTTTGGTGAATGGTATTGAGCTCGAGGGAGCTTTGTGTATTTATGGAGCTTTGAAAGCTGATCGATGACTTCAGGGCTTAGCTAATGATGTGTAGATGACGTCTGGTGCTGTCACGTTCCCTTCATTGGTGCCTCTCCTTCCCCGCGTGAGGCGTCTCGGAAGAGGAATGAGTTGCATCTGGGGTACAGAAAGTCAAGGGTTGAGCCTCGTTGTCATTTATTGGCTGCTTTCGTGGCTGGATTCTCCGCTTAATTGCGGTGTTGAGAGATACTATCATGACTGTTGCTCCTTACACTACAACCCGTTCAGAATTCATTTATTTATCGACATGTCTTTTTTCCCAACCAATTGAGCAGATTCGCTCTAATGTGGATCTACGCCTTATGTTCTCATGGCCGGGCTTCAACCTTGCCATACAGAATGCCTCGCAGTATACCCTCCAGGCTGCCTTGTGAACTGGCGGCTTACAGCGACCTGTCCAAATTGAGACGATAACAAGAGAGAAGCGACCAAACTCATAAGAAGCCGTACCTATTGCCGGTTGGATATGAGGGATATATCAATGTCAGATAAGTCTATTTTATTGAATCACGCATCCCATTGAGATCAATCTAACACACGTGCGACCCAACAGCGATGCAGCAATCATCATGATCAGGCACGGCTTCCAAGGCTGACTTGCATGACTTGCATTGGAACCGGACTATCACATGACCATGCATCACCTCAGAGCCTGATTTCTTCTTCCAGGCCCGAAGCTCTCTTCTCTTCGCAATTTCCCCTCAAATTATGTGCCATAACGGGAGCTTTGCTTCCTGGCTCCTTCATTTATCTTTCTCAGTTGACGGTACTACGACAAAGTCAGGAGGAAAGAGATCTATCCCTTCCTATCTCTCGACAGCCTTGGACAGCAATCGAATGACAAGCACGAGGATCAATTGCAGCTCTCGTGCTCAAGGATAGCCCACCATGGCCGATATTGTCAGTATTGTTGCTGCAACAGGGCAGTTCATCGACCAAGGCCTCAAACTTTACGATTTCATCACAGCTCTGCGTGACAAAGTCAAGGATGCCCCACGAGAGCTGATATCCTGGCGGCAAGATATTCAGACCCTGAATAACATGGTGGCCGACTTGGAGAAATTCCCAACGCTCCAGACCGAGAGCGTCAAAGACACAATAGCGCGCTATCGAGCTACCAGCGCTGCGCTTGTGCACATCTTCCAGAATCTTGACTTTTCTCCCAACGCGAGCTTCTCGTACAAGACATGGAAGGCCATTGTAGGCCGGAAAAAGGAGGAGGAGATCCGTGGGCTCTTCTTGGAAACCGAACGGATGAAGACTTCGCTGATCATGGCGATTGGCACTGTCTCTATGCGAGTCACCTAACCAACACTCAATGAGATTTGAGCTAATAGTTAAGATAGAGGTCAAGGAGAAGCTACATTGCGGCAAATGAGCTCAATGAGCGCGGCGCTTCGCGATATGAGTAAGCCTGGCGTCCCCGGCAGCAGCCTCAGCGATAATGATCAATGTCTCAAGGACCTCCTTGTTACAGATCCTAACAGCGATCGCGAATCAATCATTACGAACAAGGGAGTCAAGACAGCGGGAACTTGCGAATGGATTCTTGCAACAGACCGCTACAAGACCTGGGAACAATCCACTTCAAGCTTGCTGTGGATCTCTGGGCCACCAGGCAAAGGGAAGACCTTCATGTCTATTTTCCTGACCCAGCACTTGGAGAAGTTGGCTAAGCAGAAGAAGATCATCGTGGCATATTTCTTCTGTGACAGCACGGATAGAAGGCGAAGCACTGCCATCAATGTGCTTCGCGGACTGATGTTCCAACTCATTCAGCAGTCTCCCTCCTTGATTGACCAGGTTTTGACCAAGTGGAAGCTGCAACGAGAAAAACTTTTTGGAGACGGTTCTTTTGAAGATATTTGGCTGATTTTCATGTTGATGCTCAAAATTCTATCTAAACATGAGTTGTTCATCGTTCTTGATGGGCTCGATGAGTGTGCGGAAGATTCAGTCGACATGCTGCTTCGGAAGCTCACCTCGATTTTCCCAGGAAGTGGTCAGTCCACTCAACTGAAGCTTGCAGTTTTGAGTAGATCGCACCCGTCGTGCATTGGAGAGACTTTATGCGGCTTTCCTCACATACAACTCGATGGAGAATCTCGTACACATGTCAACCGGGACGTGGCAGCATTCATTTCAAATCGAGTGAGCCGCATTATCAGATCGAAGAACATTGAGGGCTCTCTACTTGCCAAACACATTGAAGCAACGTTCCTCGAGCGATCTGAAGGAACATTCCTCTGGGTTAGCTTCATGGCTAGAGACATCCAGAACACATCAGTGGCCGAGATGGAAGAAGCTTTGGAGCAACTTCCCAGGGGTATTGATGGCATTTATGAGCGGATCTTGGTTGGAATACGACCATCCAAGGTAAAGATCGTATCCCAAATCCTGGAATTGGTCGCACTCGCACTAAGCCCATTGACCATCGGCATGGTAACCGAGATCTTGGGTATCCAACCCACACGTTGTTTATCTGCCAGAGACGTTTGCAGAAACCACATCAGTTCATGCGGCAACCTAGTGGAAATTCTACATTGGAATATATGTGAAATCCCCCCCTTGAAGCAGACTGAGCGTTCAGTGGACGTGGTTCGACTGGTTCATTACAGCGCCAATGAGTTTCTGCTGAAGGTTTGTCAAGAAGAACCAGTTGGACAGAATCGGATCAGAGTCCAGGAGAAGGAAGGCCACGCTCGGATTACCAGTTTGCTGATGCATCGTCAATGCGAAAACCCAAAAACTTCTCAAAGCAACGACGCATTGTCCACTGTGGCAAGCTCAAGAAATGGCGCAGACTTTGGTCTTGTAGACAAAATAAAAGACGTCTTGACGACCAGATTCTATGCCCGGGGCTGGTGGAGTCACCACCTGATACTGGCTGAGGAAGTAGCTGTGTCCACCTTCATTGAGAACGAGGGGCTATTCGGCCAAGACTCTGCAGTCGGCGAAATGTTTTGGGAGCATGTTGCACCAAAGGGCTGGGCCTCATGCAAACCTCCACCTCTTCTTCATTTTTGTTGCTATATGGGACTCACCAAATTGGTTGAGCATCTTTTGGAACAACACAAGACTGCTGTGAATAGTGAGTGGCTAGACGTTCAGCCCGAGTTTTCCCCTGCAACACCACTTGAGATGGCGTGCACCAGAGGAAGGGAAGACATTGTCGCCTTACTTCTCCATCGTGGAGCCGATCCCGCCTTCCGCAATACCGTTAGAACTTGTTGCATCACTTGGCTAGCCTTTGTACCAGAGATTGGTGTAGTATGCCGGATTCTTGACATGATTTTCTCCTTCGAGAACGGTTCCCGCTTTCTCCAAGAGGAAGCACGCTTGCATCAACAGCCAAACGTTGGACTTTTGCATATAGCTGCCATGATCGGGAACGAGGAGCTTTGTAGACATCTGATTGTGCGCAGGCACTTCAATGTCAATTCTGTTACTCAGGACGGGAAGACTCCGCTGGACTTAGCTGTCGAACTTGGCTAACTGAACATAGCTCGACAGCTCGTTAATGATCGGCATGCAAAGACTGATGACCATGAGAAACTTGTGGAAGCTGCGCTCGGGTCGACGAAGCCAGAATCATCATTGTCATTACTCAAGGAGCTTGGGATCATGTTGAACCTTCGAAATGAGCTTGCAGCAGATGTCATCGAGACGGTTGGTGCATTGGACAACTCGCCCAAACTGTTGCAGCAATTGTTATTACTAGGTGCTGAACCTAGTGGCTGCGATGAGCACGGCAACAACTGGCTTCATTTCTTGGCCTACGCTGACCCTCCAGATACTCCATCCGGTTTAATCCCTGAGAATTTGGAGGTAATACTTCGAGACGGTCGATGTTCACTCAACCAATCTGGTCGACGAAACAGGACACCCCTTGTTATTCTTGTGCTGAAGCCAATTGTTGAACCCAGCGATCTAATATTCCCCCACAGGCAAGAGCTCTGGCTAAAAGGTTTGGCACCTCAACTACGTCTCCTTTTAGATTTAGGGGCAGACCGCGACCACAGAGTGCTCGTGGGAAAACGGGGCGACCCTCTCGACATTTGTGACGCTATGGCCATCCTTATGTCCAAGAGAGAACCGTGTCGAGTCGAAGAAACGGAAGCGCGAGAACTGGAATTCCTTACGTCTTGGATGAAGGAAGTCGCTTTCATATTCGGGTCATACCGAACTGTTCCAATGAGAACAAATATACCGAATGCGCCGCATAGGGGCTGACTGGGCTTTACTGGGGATTGGGTTGTGTCATCAACATTGTTCTTAGCAGAATGTGTGCCTTGAGGAGATAAGGCATTTGACAGCAGAGTTGTTGATTAGGAGGTCCATTTTGTTTTGTCCTCGAATCTGGATGAGTGTCAGGATTAGTAAACGATCTCTTTCATTTGCATCGATAGGGAGGCTGCCACATGGTCGTGCTATGGTGATTGCAGATGCAAGCAGATAGGCTCTTTACCTGCATTTGGGGCCAATATCGTGATTGTGTCGAATAGTAGGAATTGACAGTGAGAGTGTTCTTATACTTGGGAATGGAGAAGCTGGCTGTTGAGTTTGCCCTTTGGGCCAGCTCTGGATGTTGGGTCAAGAGGATATTGATGGTCAACGGAAACGCAGGCTCCGGTTTGATGCTTCTTCTGCTTTCTCCCACGATAAGCTGCTTACACTTATCTTGGGTCCAGCTTATTAAGGCTGATTTAGAATACGGCCCGCTAAATATGGTAGGCGTAGGACTTGTCATCTGGAGGAACTGCTTCCGCTGAGTGTTGGACGTTCACGTTGTCCTAAAGCCCGCGAGGTATCAACAGCAACTTCACCGCTACTGACGACAGTTAAACCTGAACCTGAAATGCTTAATATCTGCGAAAGTATAGCTACATGACAGACCTGCCATTCTCTTACACCATGTACACATCCAAGTCTGCCCTCCCGACCGCAGCCCGAAGGCCGAACGGAGAATTATAGAGAAGCTCCCGGTTATAGCCAGTATTAGACCTAGTAGAGCTCTAGTTTATAAGTAAATATTCGCCAGGATTTAAGATAGATATTAGTCTGCGAAAACTATCTTAAGCGCAGCGTTAAGTCTTCTAAAGACAGACGAATTATATAATCTGGCCAAACCTGACCTATTGCTGAGCCTTCGGCGCAGCGATCCTCTTGGCTGAATACCCTTATAGTTATATATGAGAGTAACCCACGCAAAATGATCTTATAGACGTATACTATACTACCACTTGAGCGTGACTTGCAGGTGACATCTAAGCACCAGCTGTCTGCGGCCCCTTGACATTGTGAGCTGGCGCAGTGATTGCTGTAGAAGCACCTCGCCTTTGAGAGAGCAACATCCGCCTCACATCGAGGCTTGCAGTCAGTCTGTATCGCCAAGTGTGCCAGAGCCTGACGCCAAGAGAGTGGCAAGGGAGGATAGAAAAAAGACAAATGACAAAAGCGTGAGCAGCCCTGATGCCTAAAAGATCAGCCCTTGAGCTGAGAATAGCCAGCCTGATCCAGCATTCTCTACACACATTGGCTAGTTGTCTAGGAATTACACAGAGTAGCGATCCTGTCTCGATTGATGCGCCCAACGACAGTCAGCGGCTAACATCATAGAAAGAACAAACATGCACTGCCTGCTGTCGCCACTACAGGTGAGTGCGGTGTTTTCAGCTCTGTCTTGGTCTCTCTTCCATTTGCATAGCCCGTTTTGATTAATACAAACACGGTTATAAGAGCAGCATCCTCCTAACTTATCACTTCTTTGGCCCATCCATCTCTCTTTATCATCTGTTCGGAGACGGGATGCGTATCTTTTTCCGCTTCTTGTGAGTACCCTATTACATCGTCTTGTCAGACCAATGCTGATTATCGCCTCTTGGAAGCTGGCGCAATCTGGAAACACAAGAGGCGTAACTGAACAACCAAACCATTCGCTGCTCGAGCCTACTACACTTTACTCTTCCACACAACACTAGAGGAAGATGATGGCCCGGTGGTTCCTACTACAGAAGCCGACCAGGGGCAACGCCATCGACGATGCCATATCCCAGCCAATTCTGTGGTTCACGGTGACTCTCTTTTTTGCAGTCAGTGGAAGCATCCTAGGATTCGGCATCTCCTTCGACAAATCGAGTAAAGAAAACAAGAGTTGGCGCAACGACCCTGGATTCTACGGTCTCCTATGGCAAAGCCCTCTACAGTGTCTCGCCAGCTACTGCTCTCTGGTTCCAATGCTGCGTGCCAGGAGAAACACCGCCCGTCATCAGCGAACGGTCGCAATCACAAATGCCGTCTTCTACGGAGCTGTCTGTATGAGCATCTGCACTGCAATCTCGGCTCCAGTCGTCTACGCTGCATGCTTCGATGGCATTCAGACGGCCAGCACCATCCTGAATTTCGCTTCCACTGTTTTTGCGGTAATAGGGGCCAGTCAATTGGCTGGCAGGATTACGGATCTCACGTACTAGAGGCAGGATTGCAAGAATGTTGGGAGTTTGGGCTAGAACGATGCGGTTTGATAACTAGAGATGCAAGATTTCTAGATCTATAGAACAATAAGAGGTGCACTCGGGATGAGTTTCGGTAATATTTGGTTTTCAGTGAGTGCTTATAATTCAGGAACAAGGCTGGGGAAGTAACAGGGCTGACAATAAATTACTCTCCCGTCACGATTGCGTCTGGCATGTTTAGTGTTTATGCTCGCGATATTTGTCAGCCACTCCTTGTTGGGACTTTAATCTTCACGTAGACTTAAGCAACACGATCATTGGAGTCTTTGCAGTATTTAAAGCAGTGTAGATGGGAGACTCTGCAAACTGTGGTGAGACCTTTGAGCTGCAAAGAGCCCAGAGAAGCAGGAAATGAACGCTCGAGTTCCAGGCCACCCCTGGCAGAGTGTAACGCTCACAATGAGACGCCTTTTCCCAGATCTCCCCCACGAATCTATCGGGGGGTGGCAGTTGTCCAAGGCTCGAGCGTGTTTCTGATGTCTCGATCAAAAGAGAAGGGGGTTCATTTGCATGGGGAGGCTGCCAGACATTCGTACTCAAGATGATTCTAGAAGCACCCCAGAACACGTACTTGCTTCGTAACCTTCACTTCTGACCGCGGCCCAAAAGCCGACCGGAGAATTGTGGAGAAGCTCCCGGCCACGGCCAGTATTGGACCCGGTGGAGCTCCGGTTCACAAGTGAATTCGTCGGGGTTTGAGATGGACGTTGGTTCCGATAAAACTGTCTCAACGCTTTGTTGGGTCTTGTAAAGAAGGAAGAGTTAAAGTGGTAACGCTGATTACATCTCGGCTCAATTGATCCTCAAGACTTTATCGCCACAATCTGAAATCAGTACTTGGTAAAGACCGGGTTTTGGACTTGTCGTTGCGTTGCTGCGGCACGATACGGCTGGCACCGAAAGCCTGGTTGTGTGCGACCGGCTGAGAAAGATGGTCAGATGGGCGCCCGGGAGTAAGGGAAGGGAACCAAGAAGAGGTCAGATATCAGCAGTTCATAGCAAATCTCCGATCTTGAAAGAGTTAAAGGCCGGGCGATCTGCTGATTTACCGGCGGGTTTTGGGAAAATGGTTGATTTCGGTAGACGCCGGGTCCGGTCATCAGATGTTTCGGCGACGCCTAGGTTTGTTGGTACTCAAGGCAACATCAGTCGAGTCGCCGGGCGCCGTCGGGGAATAACTTGATGAGCGCCGATTGGCATGTGTATTGCGATTATTTACTATTATTGTCGATTTCATCATGTTTTATTGCTTTGGGGTGTTTAGGTCAACTTTAGAGAGACTGTGGTTTGCATCCTGGTCGTCCGACTTGCATGGCCTAAATAAAGGCCATGAGCATGTGAATATTGCAACGTTATCTCCGACTTATAAGAGATCCGTTTGAGATTTACTATCAAATGCAAGATCAATATGGGGAAATCATCCAACTGCATTCTACTCTTTTGTGAGTATCTGGTGTTTAGCCAGGGGCATTCCAAACAGGGCTCCCCCGGAATCGCCCGAAAGGGTTTGCGACCAGGGTCTGGAGCTGTCGGGTCACACCACCAAGCATCAGAGTCGAACTATCAACACGCAACCTCAGAACAAGACCGTACCACGGGGAAATGCTTCAACCCGAAGAGTATATAATGATTGACCTGTCTCGCTGTAAGTCTCCTGATTCTTCATCACAATCACATTTACAATCACAAGCTTTCATCCGAGATCTTCTCAACTACCGCAATCCTTGCCTTCAACTACCGGCTTTAAGTCACTTACACCACCAACACATTCAAAATGGCTGCTGCTCCCATGATCAAGGTCTCTGCTGCCCCCAAGTAAGTCGCAGCACAAACCACCTCAAAACATCAAGGCCTAACCATTCTCAGGGTCCTCCCCGTCCTTCTCGTTGTCGGAAGCGTCTCCGTCGTCGGCGGCTACGTGCGATCGCAGCTCAACAACCAGTCTCGCACTTTCGACCGATACTTTAGCCAGTACAACAGCCCCCAGAGCGAGGCTGCGCGAGCAAAGACCTTTAACGGCTCTGTTCCCGACCCTCGCACGAGCGTCTTTAACGTTCTCGGCTGGTAGACGTTGCAAATAAATGGGACTTTGGGTCAATTGGACGGTGTTTGGGAAGGATAATCTTCATGGCGTAGCGTTAGGTTGGATATCATCTGTACATATGGAGATCTGGGGCGCAAACACAGCGAGCCTCGACATGCATTGAATAATAATACGACAAATAAACAGCAAATACCACTTTGACTACGAGTTACCCGTATTCTAGCCTATGGGGGCTTTCAAGCTCTTCTTTTTTTCTTCTTCCCCACATACATAAGGTATATGCGTTACAGAACCTGGACACTTTCTAAACGTATTACAAGGGAGTCCTTGGCGATCGATCAGGGTTGATGACAGGCCGCGCATTCACTACCAGGAGTTGTCGTATCCGTATCTCGGCCAATGCGTTTCATTGTAGCCATATTCACTGCATGAAGCTCAGCGAAAGATGCATCTAAAAAAAAACCGTTTTCTAAATACATCAAGGTAGATTGCAGGAGCGCAAGCGGGTAAAAGTACCCAAACACCACCGATTTTCACATATAATTTTGGTGGAGTCACTGGAGGTGTTTTCTTTCACCGGGCCACTTGCAGAGTTGGGGATTCCAGCTACAGAAGCGTATCAGCGCCCGTAACGAATTCTTGACTATGATTGAATCCTACCATCTTCGGCGGCTGTGAGCCCTAATCAATACCTAAGGAAAATAAGTTAGTAAGAAAGAATGCATCTAATATACATTTTACTAAGTAATGCGTTCAAAGTCCCAGTCCAAAGTATATTAGTAGGGTAATCAACTGCCAAGCCCAACTGTAGCCCAGCGGCCCGAGCCCACCACAACATTCGTACAAATCTCCATCAGACCACCTGTATATTTTCGCCCGTGCAGAATATATACTACGTAGGATGTGGCTTTGGTTTGCCAGGAGTATTATATGGACTATTCCTTCCGGGCTTAATCATGAGTCAGATCAAAGTTGAAAGGATTGCAAGCTCCTACCAACAGGGTTCCACTTGGGAATACGCAACCGATCTCGCTGACATGCAGGATATATCCGACGTTCAAGTCTTGGGTATTCTGTTCACATTTCGGGGGATCAAATCATTGTAAACACGTCCAATAGAGGCATCCAAACTTTTGAGAGGGGAAGCGAGCATCGCGTGACAGATCGACACTGGTCTCAAACTTTGTTGGCTTAAGCTCATTATGCATAATAACGGCACCAAAGGTCGAGAGCGTTTGAGAAGCTCAGCTGGGCAGCCTTAGGCTTGTACTAATGACCTTGGCAGCCAAATCAGCCTCAGCCTTATCGGTTATGATCCAATTGCGTCTCGTGAAAACTGCTAGTCCGCGCCTCGATACCAAGCACCCTGTAATTCTGCACGCACAGGGATGCATCTCCGCGCCACTGCTGACATGCAGGCCCCAGCCCTCTGAATTGTAGCTAAGCCCCCGTCTATTTTTGCCAATGGGAGCGCTATCGTTTCAAGGGAGGAAGAGACTAGGCATAAGCCTCTCTGTACTAAGTGTGTGTGTTGTTGGACGCAGGGATAGGCCTGTACGCGCAGGACTAGCACAGAACGGCCAGCCAGACCAGGCTGTGTAGTTGTAAAATGTAGTCTTTTAAAGCTGACTCCCTCCCCCATCGTGAGCAAGACTGTACCCAGTTCTCTACGGTGTTGACGGACGAGGGCCAAAAACACCATGCAGCAACCACAGTATCAAGCCAACATGGCTTACGGGTATAAGCCTGTCGCTTCGCCGCATGTGTCTACCGTCAACCCAGACGTCCCATTACAGTCACCCTCACTATCAGAAAAGGACGGGGTGGAGAGGCCCGACTATCGTCCCATTCCGCTAAGATGGCCATTCATCAGCGCTCTTATCATCATCCTCTTGGGCTTCATGGGTGCCATCATCTACGCCGTCGTGGCCATGGGCGATTCCGATACCACTGCAAAACTCGAGACCCGGTCCGTTATCGTCTCCCGAGATAGCTTCGAGTTCATGAAACGACAAGCGTCCGATGTGTCGGTTGTCAGCGAGGAGCAGATAGCAAGTGTTGCAGTTGAACCAACACCAGAGCCCGCAGATGAGCCCGTGTCTACACCTGCAGATGCCCCAAAGCCCGAGTCTACGCCTGTAGACGAACCCGAGCCCGAGTCGCAGCCAGCAGATGTTGTCAGCTCAAAAGCAAAGGAGCCCGACGTTGTAACTACCGAAGCCGAGCCTGTGGAGATAACAACCACAGCAGACTCCGAAGGCACCATAACCGCAAAGGAGGCCGAGGTAACAACCATAACAGGGCCCACCAAGGACCCTGCCAAGGACCCTGAAACAAAGATCACAGATGTCTCGGATACAACAACCACGGACGAGGACACTCCGACCACCACAGAGGAACTTGATGATGGCCTCACTTTAACGACGGCCCTCGTTGAAGCCAACGTCACGAGAACTCTCACCAGATCCGGCACGTATAAAGTTCTGACCGCGGGCGAAGAGGTCACAGAGACGACGCTCGTCGCGAGCAGTATTACACTCAGCGTAGCGGGTTACACAACCGTCTCTGAGATAGAACCTGAAGATATGCCGACAGGTGTCGGTATGTCCTTCGCGCCCTCGTACTCGACGATTGTGCAGCCACCGCAAATCAAGACCAGCGTGACCCTGGTCGAGAGCAACATCGTCAAGACGGTCGACCACGCAACTACGAGGATGGGACCTCCAGTTACCTATGCCGAAACCGGAAAAACCACGCTTTACTCGGTTCTCACACTCGACTCCGAGGGCGAGATTGTACAGCCGCCAGTTACTCAGGTCAAGACCAGCGAGGTCCCAGCTACAGTCAAGACCATCGTCGACGCGCCGGCGCCGCAGACTACGGTTACAACAGGCCCAGATGGTCTTCCCACGACAGTCGTAACGACACCACCCCCTACAACGCGCCTCGAGACTGTTCCTGCTACAAAGGTCGTCGTCACAGCTGTTGAAACTCCGACAGGCGGTACTAGCGTCGTCCTGGTCAAGACGACTTACACCTTGACGAGCTCGGGCTACTTCATCGGCAAGTTCCTACCGCCCATTGTCGCCGTGCTCCTGGCCATGACCATGCGTACCCTCAACCAGGCGGCCCAGCAGTATCAGCCTCTTGCTGCGCTATCACGCCCTGGGGGTGCTCTCGGGCGCGAGGCGATGACACTCAGCTTTGACGGCTTGAAGGGCATTCTTCTCCCGTTCAAGCTTGTCGCTAATAACCAGCCGCTCCCCTTGCTGACTGCGCTCGCGGGATGGGGTTCGGCGCTCTTTGCCCCCCTTGCCAGTGAAGCCGTCGGTCTCAAGATCAGAGGACGCTGTAAGAAGGGGGCTATCGATGGCTGTGCCCTGGAGCTTGGCGTCTCCCGGACTGCAGCCTACGCCCTGGCCGCTCTCATGGCTGTTCTCGCCGTGTTGCTCGTCGTCGCTCTCGTTGTCGTCAGTCGTCGTTGGCGCACTGGTGTTTACGCCAACCCGTGGTGTCCAGCCGGCGCAGCTGCTCTCGTGGCTCGTAACCCGGAGATCAGACCGCTCGCTGCCAACGACTACCATACACTAAAGGACTCTGTCGTCGACAAGAGATTCGGCATGGGTGTGTTCCGCAATAGCGAGGGGAGAGAAGAGTACGGTGTTGTGCTTCGTGGCCGCGACGATGAAGGTCTACACGGCGTCCAAGCCCACTACAACGAAGTTCCTCAAGGAGAAGACATGGCTTATCGTGCGCAGACGCGCCACCGGGCTCCTCAGACTTTCATGGCTCTCAAATTCTGGTACCGCTTCGCGTTTATGCTGTTGCTTCTCTGCATGCTTGCCTTTGTCTGCTACTACCACTTCATCGACACCTTTAGCTCCTTGCCCGAGAGCTTGAAAAAGGTCATGGAGAGCTCCGACTTTGGTGTTCGTTTCGTCTGCTCTGCCCTAGGCATGATTGTTATCCTGTGCTGGGAGACCCTGTTCACCAGTGAGTATCTTGTCCTTATTCTATCGTCGTTTACTTACTCCTCTAGGTGTTGCGGTTATTACTCCTTACCGTCGAATGGCCAGGAACCCTCAGGTGCCGACACGGTCGGTGCTCATGACACCGCCTACCAATGCCTTCTCGGGCGTGTTCGTGGCACTCAGAGTTCGTGATCCTCTACTGTTCTTTACAGCACTTGCTGCTGTCCTGGCCGAGTTTCTGCCAATCTTGCTTGCCAACGTGCCGTACAACCTGACGCAGACACGCCTCGCCCACGAGGTATGCGCGCGACTCAGCGCTGGCCTTTTGGTTGTTATGGTGGGTGGACTATTCTTGAGTCTATTCATCAAATGGCCTGCCTTGCCCGTTGACCCGAGAAGTCTGGCGGGCGCCATGTGGTACGTCGCCGAGGCACCATGGGTCGCTGGTATTGAGGGTGTTGCTGGCATGAGCGCCAGGGAAAGACAGAATAAGGTGCAGGGTCTTGGAGGACGCTGGACTTATGGACATGTTCATACGGCGCAAGGGAACCGCATGGGGATTGAACACGGGGTCACGGGATTCAGAGGCTGAAAGCATGCGAGTCGAACTGCAAGGCCTTGGATATACGTGTACAGATATGTTTAACGTGATCAATGTAATGCTCAGCGATGTGTTGTATCAAGGACATCAACAAATCGACCCCAGTGCTCTCTATCGCGCGTACAAAACATGCATATCTACCGGAGCACCTTAAGCATCTCATTGGAACGGTCTAATAATACAAGTACTTTATTCTGGGAGAATGCGGGAGGAAATGAAAAGTCTTGCAATACCTTCTAGCACCAGCACTTACGATGCATTCAATCGTCCGCATGTTCACGAGTTCACTAGCAAACTAAGGTCGTTTTCTGCTTTCTTCATTCCTTCTTCTACCTTTGCTCTGGCTTTGATCAACTTCTGTACAGCCTCTTGGTAGCCAGCACTTTGTAGTGAGCAACCTTCTTATCTGTTTCTTTACGGGTTCTTGGCAGCCCACTTCGCTTCGGGGTCGTCTAAGCCGGCTCCTATTGTTGTATCTGTTGCTGTTACTACTGCGCTGAAGGGGTGAGGGACTCTGGCGCAAGAGTTTCGGACCATTGTAGCTATTGTTGAAGAAATAGCTGGAATTTGATCGATTGTTTGATGGTGAGAAGAGTGATCTGGTGAGGCAGTGGATGGGGGTTAACCTACACCTGTAAGTCTATGTACGCGCGTGCATCACCAAGGTCTGCACCTCACAGGTAACTGATTTTTGGAGCTGCATCGTTCACCGAGGGGCGAGGAGCGTCGATCGTAATAGCAGTCCAGTCTTAAAAACCGTCTGAAGAGATACACACTGTACTCTAAAACCTAGTTCTTTGCTCCCACTACGTTTGTCTCCTCGGTGTGCAGACTGGTCTTGGGACTGCGAGGTCCTTCCGAGCTGCGAGACCGTTCCAGGTCGATCTGAGTATGCTTAGCATTGAAAACTGTGCCAACATATTAGCCGATGATTCTTGAAAATATCTCAAGCTCATAAAATAAGCTGAGTTGTACTTACTAAGTTCCATCTCCTCGAGAGATCGCCCCTTGGTTTCCTTAA
This sequence comes from Fusarium cicatricum, assembly GCA_021730345.1. Lineage (NCBI taxonomy): Eukaryota > Fungi > Ascomycota > Sordariomycetes > Hypocreales > Nectriaceae > Fusarium > Fusarium cicatricum. The sequence goes on along the minus strand of JAJODA010000292.1, from coordinate 21,634 downwards.
TGATAAAGAAAGCATACACCGCCAGGGCAAGGTTGAAAATGCAAAACATCAAAAACGTTTTCCAACCAAGGTTTTCTACCGCATGGGGCGTGATTTGTGAAAAGGCAAAGTTCCAGAGCCATTGGGTAGCTGTTCCAACAGCAATGCCGCCCTCACGGATGCGCGTGGGAAAGATCTCGGACATGTAGAGCTAGAAACAGCTGTTAGTCTAACAAACTTGAGGAAACGAGACTATTGAATATTTACCCAAGGCACTGGGCCCCAAGAGATGTTGTAGGTCACTGCAAGATTCAGTCAGCCTCTCCGTCTAACTTGTGATATTCAATGTCCCAACTTACTGGCTTCGAGGTAAATCATAGTCAGGGACGCAACAGAAGCCGAAGTCATGCCCCCACCAGCAACTGGAGGATGAGTAGCCGTGATTACAGCTACGATGAGCATATACATGGACATCATGAGGGCGCCGAGGATAAGAGAACCCCTGCGTCCGATGCGCTCAACGAGGAAAAGCAGAAAGAATCCACAGGCGACAACCTTGACAAGGCCAAAGAAACCACTGAAGAGGAAAGCGTTCGAGCCAGCTCCGACGGCACTGAATATCTGAGGAGAGACTTTTGGCTGTTAGTATTCATCTCGAAAATTGCTGCAGATTCAACATTAGGGGTGTCTTACAGTAGGCGAGGGAAGTGTTTCCAGTAAGCTGCACACCTGTAAACTAATGTTAGCGTCTTTTGTTCTAGAATGATTTAGTTGTGATTACCGATTTGAAGAGTAATTGCGATAAACAATCGCCAGCGATTCGTTGGCAGAAGATATTCTCTCCATGTCACACCTTCGGTAATGCGTTCCTCATCAGCAATACCAGCAAGAATCTCGTCCATTCTAACGGAGATAAGTCAGTGAATGACAAGAAACAAACAACCTCAGACCACTTACTCTTGCTGTACCTCAGGAGTGAGCTCGCCACCGCGGACCCAGACCAAAGACTCCAGAGCCTCTTCCCGTCTGCCAACTTTGGCAAGCCAACGAGTGCTCTCCTTTGTAAGCAACATTCCCAGCCCAAGAAAACCACCGGGGACAAGCTGCAGGCCAACAGGGACTCGCCACTGCGCCGTGGTAGAGGGCATGTGCTCCGCAACCGCATAGTCGATCCAGTAGCTAGTGAAGACGCCGAGGGTGAAGAAGAACTGAAACATGCTTCCCAGCTGACCACGGATACCCTTGGGTGCCATCTCGGCGCTGTACATGGGGATGATTACGGTGGCGATGCCCACTCCGAGGCCTGAGATGACTCGACCGGCGTACCAGGTCGCGACGGAGTTGTTGGGGAAGAAGAGCTGGAGGATGGCGCCAATGTTGAAGACGAAGGAGGCGAGGACGATGGACCATCGTCGACCGAATTTTGCAGTAAAGGGCCACACGAAGAAGCAGGCAAAGAAGGCTAGAGTTATGACGATTAACATGGTATTTTCAAAATAGTCATACACATTATGCTCGGCCGTGTATTTTAGAGACTGGGCGGTTCTCTTACCTCCAGCTTGCAAGAGACTGGCCGAATTGGAGCTGACTGTTGCTTTGCTCTTTGGTGTCATGCCCATATCCCGTTGAAAACTCTCGAGCGACAAGACACCCCCTACAATACCCGTATCATAAGCGAAGAGGAAAGAGCCTATGCAGCATAAAGCCACAAGGTACGAGGCTCGAAACGTCCCGAGGCGCGACATTGTTGTGATTGTGATGGCCAGTTGGCAACACTGTAGAATCAAAGGCGAAACAACACAACAGGAGTCCAGTACACGAAGTTGATAATACAACGCCGATCAGGGTGAATGTTTTATAAGAGGCTCTGTGCCATGCTGACCCGCAAGAGTCCAGGACCAGATGTCATCAGAGATGATAAGGGTGGTGGGCAGGCTAGGATGTGATCGAGGTCGGTCGGAGCTCGGTCAGGGAGGATTCCTGTTAGTGAAACCAGCCAAGGGCTCAAGAGACTAACGGAAGATGTTTAGCCGTTCAGCAACTAAGGCTATCTAAGAGCCTCGAACCATGGGATTGGGAAAGGGGAGGGTTCCTTCTTTCAAGCGGGCATTTCCGCGCGCCATCCTAGCCTAGTTCTTCATCACTGCAACGAACACAATGGAAAAGCGCCATAGAGGCTTGCAACTTAGCCAGGGCGGGCGAGAATTGTTTGTCCCAGTTCGCCTGTCGATTGCTGAACTGGGGCCAAACGGGGAGTTTCTGGGTATAGCCCGGAGGATTCGGGGGCTTGGCCGAAAAAGAGCGGGTCTCCGGGGGATCTCGGTCGGTCCGGGGCGCGATTGGCCGGAGCCGGGGTGTGATTTGCGGAGACCCCGCACGCCATACCAAGCTTTACTGTCGTCAGCGAAGCTAACGGGGAGAATTGTGATGCTCTATTGGATAAGGCGGCACGTTGACCAGACGCTGGAACCCTTTTTTGCAGGATTGCGTGCTCGGGACGCTTTTTCTGGTGGTGCTTCATCAGCAGAGGAGAAGGGAATATGGCAGCTCATCAGGTTATGTCCGTTGAAGGGGCTGCGGAAGACGGGGACGGGGCAGGAGAGAGAGAATTGTTTGCCTCGTTCAACCTATTTTTCTTTGCAGAGAGCACGAGTCTTGACTCTGGATAAGCCGAGGCGATACTTTGACAAGACTGGTTATATGCTTGCATAAGTCGCCGGCCCGCGTGACAGTTGTAGCGGCATATACCTGCTACCCCGGATTGAGCATCTTTGCAGTACGACGCTACAACTCATCATCAACAGCAGAAGATCCTGGGATTCTGGTCAAAAAGAAATATCCCTTCTGCATCAGATCTTGGTATGATCAAGTGGACTCCCCTCCCATCTATCGCCTGAATGCCGACCCATCTTCAAAGAATCACATCTTCTCCGAGGCCCGATCTCCCTCACTACTTGTGAGTGGTAAACCTTGTATATGGCGCTGCAATGAAGGCTGCCTGTGTTCAATGCCGGGTTCGCAAGGTACGCATAATACCAGACCCCCCCTCCCCCGGTTCTCGGCCGGTGCTGACTCCCCGGAGGTCCGATGCGACGGAGCAGTACCTCGCTGTCGCACATGCGAGCGCTTGAGCTTCCAGTGCTCCTTTGAGCAGGATGGCTCTCATGGACAGTACGCGCCTCGGCTTCCGCCAAAGTGTCGGGGTACAAAGGCCTGCAGCGAGTGCCGGGGCATGAAAGTTCGCTGTTCTGGAGAGACTCCAAGATGCTCGAATTGCCAGCGCCGGAATAAGCCCTGCACTTATTCGTCTTCAAAGAGTGGCCTGCCTAGAGCGCCTGGGGAGGCTGCCTCTTCCCGCGATGACGCGGGTTCAGCATCCCAGTCTACTATATCGCCGGACCGTCAGCAATCAAGTATTGCCTCCAGCTCTCAACGAGACAGTCCTGGTATTTCCGACGACATTCCTCCAGCCAGTTCGTCAGACATTATTTCATCACCTTCTGATGAACTGTCTGGCACCCTAATCAACCAGTACTTTGACCGTCTTTACCCTCTTGCTTCCTACAGCTTCCTCCACAAAGCGACCGTTATCCAGAGATGTCGCGACAAGACTATCGACCGGGCGCTCAAACTGGCTTTGTGCGCCATCACAGTCATGTGCTTTGACAAGCATAACCCAGAGCGCGACGTCTGGGCCCAAGAAGCCGAGCGGCTTATACTCGATCGTCTAGAACAGCCGTCCATCTTTCAGTTGCAGGCGTCCCTCCTACTCATCCGCTATCGCGCAGGCGTTGGGCAGTTCCCAAGAGCATTCATCATGGCTGGGCTCGCAGCCAGATGGGCAGTAGCTTTGCGGCTCAACTACGAGCACTCAAAACTAGGGCCTGTTGCGCAAGAGGTGAGGAGGAGAACGTTCTGGTCGCTGTATCTACTCGAAGACAGCTTCTGCGTGGGCCTGAAGGAGTTTGAGCTGTTTGATCCCGATATTATCCACCTTCAGCTTCCTTGCGAAGATGTAGACTTCCATGGAGAGAAACATGTCAGCACAGGATATCTTCAGCCCGGCAAAGGTCTTGGGCCAGAGATTCTGGGTTCTCGTGCTGCCTTTGTCCGACTAGCCTTCGTTCGACGGGCCATCATGAGGCTGAATCGACGAGTCTTTCTCAAAGAGGTCAACTTGTCGGAGCTCTTTGCGTCCATGGAGAGATTTCAGAACGACCTTTTACGGCTTCGAACCAAGCTTGCGCCTTGTGATCAATACCCTCCCACAAACCCCGAAGAATTCCACAGGCCGCCTCAATATGCCATCATGGTAGGTTTTCTTTGCCAACCTTCAAGAGTCTCGACTAAGATAATGCTAGCACATGAGCTGGCATCAATGCCACTGCGATCTCTACCGTATCTTTCTCACAGGTTATCCCGAAGCAACACCGCACGCAGCTGTTGAAGGCATGTCTGCGTCTGACAGAGCTTTGATGAAGGACAAGTGTCTCGCACACGCCGAGCAGATTGTCAAAGTCCTGTCCGACTTTGTGCAGCACAAGGACGAGAGAGACATGTTGGAGTTTGATGCAGCAGTTTGTGCGTATCATGCTGCTCGTCTTATCTTGTTTGGGACATATACAGGCAAGGATAACACAGGCCTCCCGATGCAGATGGCCATCAACAAGGCCCAGCTATGCCTGGATGTCATTACGCGGTACTTTGACTTCTCGGCACAGCTGAAGCCTATGGTAAGACCTCACTTTATATCCATGCAGCTATTTTTTACCAAGCTAATTGATAAACAGCGACAGGAACTCGAGCGAGTGATCCAACAACACAAGTCATGGCTCGAGTCTTCAGATCATGGCGCCGTCTCAGCAGTCGACCCCAGTCCACGACCACCACCCAAACTTTCAAGAGACGCCTACATCCGACAACGCCTCGCTATCCACAGCCTCCTCCGTCAATCGGACTTTGTCGACGACAGCCGCGACGCAGCGCCCGAGCCTCCACCCGAGCCAGCCCTGAGCTGGACGGCATCTACAGAAGACGAGCAGCCAGTTCCCGAACCACAGGCCGACTGGGGTACTCGAGAAGCTGGACCCAACTATTCAATCGCGGATCCAGTGACGGATCCTAATCTTTTGTTTGGCCTGCCTTATGGTGGCATTGGCTTGGATATGAACGCTTGGGCGTGTAATACGGCTGGGACTCAGGACTTGAATGGATATCTGCCTGACTTTGATGAACAGTACATGTACTAGCGGCCACACATTGTTTTAATAGTCTCTTTTACTGCCTTGTCTCGTATATACTAACGGCCCTTTGTAAGTCTGCCTCTGACTTTCGTCAGGTGAAGCTACCAAGGAAACCCTTGGTCTAGGGCTTTTAGGCAACCGAAATATTAAACTAATAATTAAGCCTCGACCTACTGTCAACTGCTGTTTAATTTGAGCAAATGTCCGGTTTCTGGTTGACATACCGTCTAATTCCGCACTGAAACTAGTGCCCATCCTCGACAGTAGCCTGGCCCTTCACCCCCGGGCCTGGAAACCTCCAGGCTCAGACACACAGCCACGTGGAAAACGGCAACCGCCCGCTAAGCATGCACCCCATTTTATGCCCGCCATGGATCTGCAAGGAGAACACATGATACGATGCTTGATCATTGGCCAATAACGGCAATCCTCACCCGATGGCCGTACTCCGAGCGGAACCGGTAAGTGGGGCCAAGCCTCCGAGCCCCCGCCCCGCTCCGTCCGAGTCGATGGACCCTGAAACTCGGGACTCGGTCATGGCATGATGAAGCGGGCATGAAATGCTTTTGCGTTTTGATCCCTCAATTCTTTCTCTTCTCAATCACGTCAATTGGCCTTCTCCCCATTTGCGCTTTGACAATTGATCCAAACTCGTCTCCCTCAACTGTACCAATCACTCTCTGGAGACCACCAAGAGACAAACAATGGCGACAGGCACCGGCAGCGATCATGGCCGTCCAAACGTCATTTTCATCATGGCTGATGATCATGCGTCCAAGTCCATTAGTTGCTATGGAGCGGGGATCAATCACACACCCAACATTGATCGCCTCGCAAAGGAGGGCATGCTCTTCAACCACTGTTACGTGACAAACAGCATCTGCACTCCTAGCAGAGCTGCTATTCTCTGTGGCACTTATAACCATGTCAATGGCGTTATGACGTTGGATGACCACGTAAGTTCAGCTGCATCGACCCAGCCAGAGCAGATATTGATACACTGTTAGATCAACAAGCATCTCCCCAATGCCGCCAAACATCTTCGAACGGGCGGTTATCAGACAGCTATGGTCGGCAAGTGGCACATGGGCGAAGACGTCGCAAACGAGCCTACTGGTTTTGACTACTGGTCCGTTCTCCCTGGACAGGGCGAGTACTGGGACCCCGAATTTATCGAGCCCGACGGCGTCCACGTCAATCCTGGCTATGTAACCGACATCATCACCGACAAGTCACTCGATTTCATCAAGTCCCGAGACAAAAGCCGACCATTCTTCCTCATGTGCCATCATAAAGCGCCACATCGATCGTGGGAATGCGATGACAAGCACAAGGACTTGTATAAAGACCCGGTTCGACTTCCTGATACATTTACCGATGACTACAAGAACCGTGCTCGAGCCGCCAAGATCGCAAAAATGCGAGTAGCCGAGGATCTCACGTATCAAGACCTCGGCTTGGTCCAGCCAGACGGCGGTAGACGCGTGGGAGAAAGAGTGCAGCAAGAGAAGGGCGCAAGTGAACGAAAGATCCCCGCGCCAACCACCCAAGAAGATATCAAGGCGCTCAAACTCATCGACAAAGAAGACGGCACTGTCTTCAGGTTCGAAACCGCCGCAGAGCTTGCAGAGTTCAAGTTTCAGCGCTACATGCAGCGGTATCTGCGCACCATTCAGTCCATCGACGATAGTGTTGGTCAACTACTAGAGTACATGGACACGGATGAGCCAGAGCTTTCACAAAACACTATTGTCATCTACACCTCGGACCAAGGCTTCTTCCTTGGCGAGCACGGCTGGTTCGACAAGCGCTTCATGTATGAGGAGTCATTCCAAATGCCTTTCTTGATCCGTTACCCCCGCGAGATCACACCCGGATCTGTTTGCAACGACATCATCTGCAACGTAGACTTTGCGACGACTTGGCTGGACTTTGCCAACTTGCCCGTTCCTACATACATGCAGGGCAAGTCTTTCAGGGCGCTATTACAAGGTCAGACACCGGCGGATTGGCCTCAGGCGGCGTATCACCGATACTGGATGCACAACGACATCATCCACAACGCTTATGCTCACTATGGCATTCGGGACCAGCGGTACAAGCTGATTTACTGGTACAACGAGGCTCTCGGTATCAAGGGCGCCCGCCCAGGAGACGAGGAGTACAAGGAGTGGGAGCTGTTTGACTGTGAAAAGGATCCGTTGGAGCTGTTCAATGTGTATAGTGAAGAAGGGTACTCGGACGTGGTGAAGCAGATGACGGCTTTGTTGGAGAAGAAAATGGTCGAGATTGGTGATGAGCCGGTGCATCCTAGGACACTGAAGTGGTGACTGAGGAGCTTGTGGAAATATTTGGTGAATCACGTATGAATGAAACGAATGCTCTTTCTATTGCTATCTTGGCGCTTGACGAATTGCGATTCTCAGCCAGCAGACAGCTTCTATAGACCAAGGTACTCAAGGAACTACACCTGCATCTTTGAACTTGGGCTTATCCTGTATGAGTCGCGACATGCACTAGTTAATTAACCATGAAAGCACCGTTGTTGTAATGGTAGTTTACACTTAATTTAACACGCCTACTACCGATCGATCTTCGCTCGTACAGCTTCAGGGTACGGTACCTCAGCAGGCGTTGATGGCGACATGTCTGAGCGACCAATCGCACATCAGACCGACCGAGGAACCGAGATATGAACCTCGTCACCATATATCGTCTCCCTTTGGAGCCTAGATCCAGTCCGGCATAACAACTCGGCACATGAAGCTCCGATGACCCCCGGTCTAGCGACACCCGACTCTCGGACCCTGGCCCGGCCCCCACCCCGAGATTGACCTCGTCATGCCGCCATGGTCCAGGGCGATGGCTCAATGCGGACGAACTGGTTCGACCCTAGCGTACTAGAGTCATCCGTTATAAGAGCGATTTGGAACCCCGTAATGGCTTGAACCTGCAGCTCTGTGTGGATCTTTCGGTGTAAGCTGGGTGTATCTGGTTGGCTTTCTTCATCATGGTCAAGCTGCAGTTCGCACTCACGGCCCTGGCCGGCTTTATGGCCACGGTCGAGTCAAGAAACTCGCCTCGCCAGCGGGCAAAGGCCCTGCTCGAGAAGATGACGTGGGAGGAAAAGGTTGCGCAGATGGGCAGTATTCGACGACTGCTCAAGCTCGGCCCACAAGTTGATGAGCAGAACTACGAGAATAGGTACGAGCTTCAGCATGGAACTATTGGTAAGTAGTTACTATTTCGGAAACAACTTGAAGATTATACTAAACCAGTTGTTCCAGGGTTTGGTCCCATGTTCAACTGGATCCTGGATGCTCTGCCCATTGTCAACAAGGTCCGCGAAAGGGAGATCAACGATAGCCGCCTTCACATCCCATTCATCACCGTAACCGATTCCGTGAACGGCCTGTTCATCTCTGGGGGCACGGTTTTCCCCAGCAGCTTAGCCATGTCTTCGACCTTTAACCTTCCCCTATTCAGGAATGTCACAGCCGCTATTCGTGAAGAGCAGCTGTCTATAAGTGTCACTTGGGTCCTCTCGCCTCCTCTGGATATTAGCTGGGAACCTAGATATGGTCGTATCGGTGAGCTGTATGTTGACCGACTCATACCATCCTATTGAAAGCGGGCACTAACATGAGCCGCAGTTACGGTGAAGATTCGTATTTGACTGGAGAGTTTGGCCACACCTATGTTCAGACGATGCAGGACAAGGACAAGAACGGCAACATCAAAGTGGCCTGTACCATCAAGCACTTTGTCTACGGCGAGTCGCGCGGCGGCGTAAATGCCGCGAGCCAATATGGCGGCATCAACCATCTATTCAACGACCAGCTACGACCGTATATCCGCGCTCTAGAGGCTGACCCTGCTGCGTTGATGGTCTCGTACGCCACAGTCGACCTCGTTCCCATGTCCATGAACGAATACATGATCCAAGATGTTCTTCGTGGAAAGCTCGGCTTTGACGGCCTTGTCATGTCTGATGCTGGCTCCATCGCCAACATGTATACACAGTCACGAGTTGCTACTTCGTACGCAGATGCGGCACTTCAGGCGTTGAAAGCTGGTTTACAAATGGAGCTGAGCCCTGGTAACCCTGCGACATTTCCCAATCTCGTATCGAGTGTCAAGGATAAGAAGGTCGCCAAACTCGTCGACGATGCCGTGCTCAATCTCTTGACCATCAAGTTCGCGACTGGTCTTTTCGACAATAGTCTGCCAGACTTGGGCACAGCAAACAAGACTCTTCGACAGCCAGAGCACTTGAAACTCGCTCGCGAAGCAGCCAGAGAGGGTATTGTACTGCTGAAGAACGATGGCATCTTGCCCAAGACTCCCAAGAAGGTGGCTCTGCTGGGTCCCTTTGGCGAGCTTCTGAACGCTGGCTCATATGCTGCTATTAACGTCTCCAGCCCAAAATGGGGAGACTCTCTTCACACGAGTCTGAGATCTGCGCTGGGAAATAAGAAGGTCGAATTCGTTCCCGCAGTGGGCCTCATCGATACGGCCGATGATAGTGGCATTGCCGACGCGGTAGCTGCAGCCAAGAATGCCGGGTTTGCCATCCTCATGCTAGGATCTCTTTCAGCACCAATGGAGGACCCCCTCTTCAAAAAGCGAACAGATGGCGAGTTCTTTGCACACGCGGATCTTGGCCTTCCTGGTCTTCAACAGCAACTTCTCGACGCCGTCCTCGACACGGGCGTTCCAACCGTACTGATTTTAACCGGAGGCCAGCCATTTGTCTTGAACAACTCGACTATGCGTTCCAATGCCATTCTGCACTCTCTACTCGGCGGAGAGTTTACGAGCTCTGCGCTCGTCGAGATCATCACTGGCAAGGTAAACCCCAGCGGAAAGCTGACCGTCAGTATGCCTCAGCTCTCTGGTGCTATCCCGGCGTTTTACGATTATCTGCCCTCTGATGACACGGGAGGCAGCGTGACTCGACTAGGATTCCACTCGGCGTATCAGTGGCCCGTGTTGAAGAAAGACTCGCCAATGCCGTTTGGCTTCGGTCTGAGTTACACCACCTTTGACATTTCGACTCCAACAGCTGAGTACAATAAAGTCAACGTTAATATCCGTGTCAAAGTCAAGAACACGGGAAAAGTCGCTGGCAAAGAGGTCGTCCAAGTGTATCACCGACCTAATACCTCCGTTGGCATCGAGTTTCCGGTGAGGCGGCTGGTGCGGTTCGAAAAGGTCGACCTAGAAGCTGGCGAGAGCAAGGAGGTCGAGGTTTCGATTCCCAACAAGGAGTTGGGATACTATGTCAATGCGAAGCTCAAGGTTCGGGAGGGTCTGTATAATTTTTGGGTTGGGTCGAGCTCCAGGATCGAGGACTTGAAAGGGGTCAACGTGACCGTCTCGCTCTGAAAATGGAATATCACTATTGTCTTATTTAATTTTGGTTTATTATACAGTTAAGTACTGTGCAGTCGTCATGCTCTAGCGGTTAAAGATCTTGGACAGGCTTGCCCACAGTGATTGCTCCCGAGTCTTGGTGATTAGATATTCCACACTATATCCACCACCCTCACGTACCTCTACTTTGGAAAAAGACTTAAACCTTGCAATTGGTGCTCTTGTCTTTTCACCAATTTGATATGATCAGTCAAAGGGTTATATTGAACGACAGGTATGTTCTCACCCAACGGATTGGCTTTAATCTAGGAGGGCAGCATGAGTGGATGATCAAAGATTGGCATAGTGACCAGCAAGTATCCTTTGTAACACTCACAAAATGCCGAATCTGGCCATTTCTATACCTACTGAACTTCTATATCTGATATCTTTCGAGAAAAACTTCTGCCTTTGTCTCATAGGGGACTTATGGGCCGAATTACGGACCTGGGCGAAAAGACCTTGATACTTTGGCCCAAAGTCTTCCTCATCAATGACATGACATAGCCATTAATGAAAGAAAATACTTACTGATGAGGTGTTCTCAGTGAAAACCATGGGGAGCTATAATTGCATTCGCTGGTTACTTGTCGCCATGTGAGCAGTTCTTTAGAATACTCCAAGAAATCTAGGGAACCACCCAGATACTTTTCGGTGACACCGTGGTCAACACTACATATGCTCTACTTTGTCATGCAATGGCTGGTTAACGGCCTGCACTTATTACCGAAGCTACAAGTAAACGTGGCGGCGTTTACTTGTATACTAACTAGCAAGCTCGCGAGGCGCAATTGTCAGGGGCCCAGCAGCTGCTGTTTGAAGTTAACACGTAAACCGGGATATTGGTCGTCTGCAAAATGATAAGTTCGCAGAATAAACCTTGTACCAGAGTATTCTGGTAGAGAATAGTTTGCAACTAACCAAGGTCGAGGGTGGCACGCATCAAGAGAATCTGATGGTTCAGTGTCAGCAGGCTAGCACCTACATGGTGACTGCCTATGAGTTACAAGTCAACACTAAATCATGGCCAGTAAGAGCCCTTGACGAATGAAAACTGACGAGTAGCATATAGGCAGAACCTTCCCATAGCCAATAGCCTGTAGCTGGTGGCTTGCTGTCTTGACTCTTGGGATCCGCAACAACATAAACACTGAGGCCCTTTTAAAGTTGTGCTACCTGTCTCACAAGAAACGGCGAACGATCCCTTCATAGACCATTGAGGTGTCTCACAGACATCCCTGACCTGGAAGAGCTCGGGCTTCAAGATGATTGATCGGAACCTGAGCAAACTGAGAGCAGGAACAATGGACTATTACCATAGACATCTGGATCTGGAGCGTGTGGCCAATGAGAGCCTTCGTGTAAGTGTGGTACATGAGTTGAAGATGGTGAACAGGGCCTCTCATGTGCCAAATAAAGTCACCCGATATGCCCATCGTAGCGCAAGATGATCGTGTGTCGGAGAGAAGCAGCATCGTCCCGGGATGTTCAATTACTTGACAGACCATGTATTTAGACCAAATGGTGAAACTGAATAGTCCGTTCTGGACCCAACTCGACATCTTGTGCTGTGAAAGGTGCCCGACTATCAAGCGTGGACTGTTCGCGCTAGAGTAAGGCAGTGGATGAAAGCAACCTGGACCACCCAAACAAACAGATCTCCAGACTAGCACGAAGCTTGGCCAGATAGCTCATGGACTAGAGCGTAACGTCGGACCCCCCTCACCCAACCACCCCTATTACCCGACCACCCCGCACGACCCGTTTTTGCCGTAAACACACCCATATCGTGAATTAAACACTCCGCGATATCTTGCTTATTAGCTATCGGATTTCAATTCTATTTCTAGATTCGAGATCGTTAATACCGAAATATATAGAATATCAGGTTAAATACTGTTACGTCACTGCTACAAACAACGGCGGAACAGTCAATGAGAGGGGTCCACGTGACCATATTGGCTCACGGGGGATTCGGCGGGGCCTACATAGCCTTTCCCTAACCCCTCGGTCAGCTTGATCTCATCAAGCTTCAGTCACATAATAAACCATTGTTCTACCTAGCTTCCCGACGACCTAAGAGTGATCCGCCGTAATAAATACGCCGTTAACTAAGCCGCTGCGATAGGAAATATTAGAGTAGCTACTATAGACTGAGATATACTATGTTTAACTATATATGACTGTCTTAAGGGTATTAAACCGAAATCTAAGGTATATTTATATTATTAACACCTCACTCTAGTATAAGAAATATACCTCGCTAATTAGATCCTTACCTAGTATACCCTAGATATCTCGCCGATATATAATTAGCTTAGGGAATTTACCTAGCGCGTTACTATTTAGAATAATAATATATAACCTATTAGAAAGTATTAAATTAAAGGCTTTTTATATTAAAATCTAAGGGTAAAAACTATAAGAGGTAAGACTATCTATTTTAACTACATAGAAGGAGCTTTAACTAAGAAAATTAAGGAATACTTTACTAAATTAGCCCTCCCTATTATTAAGAAGATCCCCCCTAGATATCGTTATAATATAGATAAGACTAATATTATAGAAAGGAAAGGAGATAATAGCTTAGTTTTTAAAAGGTCTAATAATAAATTTATACCTTAGAAGGTGTCTAGATTATATATTTAGACCTTAATTCTTAAGGTTATTAATACCCTTAGTGATACCTTATTACTAACTATTATTTTTAAGGGAATAACTATATAATATTAATAGTTTTTAGAAGATCTCGAAGATTACTTATCTTAATACTTTACTTTATCGCTAAGAGGCTAGACTTTTAATAATATTAGCCTTAAGTAGTTAAAGAAAGTCTTTATTTCCTTAATAAAGCTAATAACCCCTTAGAAGCAGCTTCTTATTATTAATAGCTATAGAAGCTATAAAACTATCGATTTTATATAGGAATACTATAGTAATAATATTTATATCCTTTATTTATTAGTATATTACTCTTATCTTTTTTAACTACTTGATTTAATAGTATTTTTAATACTTAAGAGAGTATATCGTAAAGAGGTTTAATAGCTTATAGAAATTATAGATAATATACCCCTAGGTAAGGTATTCTTTCTAAAATACTATCTTAAAGTATAGAATTAAGCTATAAAGCTAGAGACTATTTATATAGGCTTTAAATCGTTAGAAATATAGCTAGTTTTTATTATAAAGCCCCTAATAAACCTATAGTCTATTAAATAGTAATAATAGCGAGAAAGTAATACCTTTAGCACGCCTAAGCTAAAAAGAAAGAGAGATATAACTATTAAGAACGCGATTTTAACCCTTTATCACAGTCTTAATATCTATATAGCTATCTAAATTATCGTAAATAAAAAGGGGCTTAGACCTATAGCGAGACTTCTCTTCTAAAAGGTCAGTATAGCCCTAGATAAGTATCTCGCTATAATTACCGGTAAGAATTATTAAATTAAGGTCTTATAGAGTTAGGTTAAGTATCTTTAACTTAAGAAAAAGAAGAAGGTAAAGCTAGGCCTGAATAAATAGTTTATAAATATCGCGGCTATCTATAAGATATATAAATAGGTTCGAAAGCTAGGAAAATAGTATATAGATTAGATTAAAAATAAAGTTATATATTAAAAGGACTTTAAAGATGAATTCTAGCTAGTTTTAAACTATTCTAAATAAAAATTAAAGTTATTCTATAGTCACGAAGTTAAGCCCTTATAGTGTTATAGGTTAATTATTAAGTGGTTAGGTAAGGGGGGTAGTCGGGTTAGGGAGGTCCGACGTTAAATGCCGGCTCTTATTAAGGCCTTTCGTCGATAAATGCTAAGTGGTTAGTTCCCGTGTCTCCTGGTTTCAGATTGTTTGCTACTTGCCTCGGCGCTGACATGTCTAGCATGTTTCCACCTCGGCATACCTTCTTGATTCACGTCATTGCTAAGTTCAGCCAGCCACTTGAGCTTGGGTGTTCCTAGTCTAGAGTAAGAACATTTCTCATCAACGTTTGGTGAGACTGTCTGAGACATGTCCCCGCCATGCACGCCTTGAACCAGGAAAATGTGACAAGAAATCGATATTCTCGAGACAATGATATCAGCGGCAATGATGAACGAGCCCACGGTATCGAATTGCGATGTCGGTTCATTGATTGAGAAAAGTCTGGATATTCCACTGAACAGCAAAGTATAAAAGCACAGCGAGATAGCTCTCAGAGACTGAATACCATCTTGATCACCATCCTCGAAATCCGAACACTTCAATACATATCTTATCAGCCAACAACAATCACAATGGTCCACTACGCACTTCTCAAATGGGCATGTCTCCCTTCTTTCTTGATCAGGCTGGCATTAAAAGAAAACTCGGCCTCGGTGCTAACTTCTCATAGGAAGCCTCAGAACCCCACTACCGTTATCTCCTAACGGCCCCTAACTCGGAGACAATTGATGAGTGGTGGCGTGTGGTTTCTGAAAAGGACGATTGCAAATTCAAGCGCCTGGCGCCTGACTTCTACTCGTGGAGCAGTGGAAAAAATGCCTTCGATGCGGCTCCTGATTTCAACAAGAGAATCATGTGGACTCTGTTGTGCGATCGTGATTCCCCCAGAGTCCTGTCCACCTTTAACCAGTTGGAGCGCGCGGATGTTGTAAGCGGCGGTTCGTAAGTCTATCCTCTACTCTTGTCCCATATATCATCTCGATACTAATGACATGCGCAGGTACTTTATCCGCTCCAAGTCCAACCCCGAGTACTACTGGCTTGAGAAGGACGGGCAGATCTGGGCGACCAAGACTGGCCGCACTCGTTTTATCTTTCGTATTGATGGCGCCAAGGACAACAACAAAGTCCTCATCGGGACCGACTCCATCTCCATTGCTCCTGTTGGCGGACCCAATCAGAAGTATGTCTCTGTGAGTGAGCAGGGCGAGCTGGGGCTCAGCGGACACAGCTGCCGCATGTATTATGGTGACCTGAAGAGGACCTTCCTTGCCCACGGTGAACATAGCCAGGGCTCCCCGAGCCTGTCCATCACCAAGGTCGAGGATCATGGTGAGGAGTGGGAGCTGGTCAAGTAGTTCAAGATGGTTCACCTCGAAGTTCTCGGCAAATTGAGGTGCTCACAGAGGAGCAACAAATGCAAGACTGCAATCTATATAGATGAAGTATATGGTCCAAGCATGACAAAATTCGTTACTTGAACTGCTGTTTTGTACTTGTACTATGTGACAATGGAGCATCACTACTTGGGAGTAACAGGTGAAAGGGTGCAACCCTAAAAGACTAGATAATCACATCTCCTAATATGCCTCGGTAACTGTATGATATGATAAATGAGGCTAACGATGATGTTGACCATTACTCGTGCACTTCTGTCGGTGCCTGAACTGGAATACGCTATCGCCCACACCATGATTAGTCTCTGGCATTAAAGCGACAGAAAGAGACTTCATGTATCACTGCGAATTCGGCCTAACAAGGGTCTTCTGCTCAAGGCAGACTCGCTTGCAGGGTATGATTTTCACTTCAGCTCGCACAGCCGCAAAAGCTTGGCACGGGCGCCTTTATCTATAGATTCTTCCAAGAGCATCTCGCACTTGTCTCGTCCAACTCGTGTATCCAAGTCTCCAAGTTCTTTGTTCACAGTTAAACTTATTTCATCATTCACAATGCAAAGACTCATCGAGCATACACCCCCTCGGCCGTCTAAACGCCCAAAGATGACCCATGTCGAGAACAAAGATGCGGGGTTTTGCGAATCATGCCAGCAATTGGACCTCGCCAAGGCCTTTTCCGATGCAGACGAGTATTTCACTAGCAACTGGGATCTGGTTCTCGGTCTTCGAGACTGGAGGAATGCCCGCATATCTTTTGAGGGCATCTTCATCGCCAACATCGAGATCATCACCCAGTGGCGGCCTGAATGCGCGCTGTGCGACTTTTTCTGGGAAGTGCGGTTGCATGATGATCCACGGAATTGCTTCGAATTACGTGCTTTTCCCAGCTACTGGGCCGTTCCTCTCGTAAGGCTCAACGGCTCTGCATTTGGCAAACAGGACCGAACTGTGCAACCGAGTGTTCTGGTAGTTGTTCCGGCAAGCTTTACCTCCGGACCTGCGATTCACGATCGCTTCGACAAGGTCGCCATCTTTCGTCGTCAGCCGAACAAAGCTATTCAGGCCCTACACATAGAACCTCACGTCAATATGGCACTTCCAAAGGAGTGGATATCCTTTTGTGCGGAGAACCATGGAGGAGGATGCCCCAAATCGTCGAGCTTGACCAAAACAAAGGCAGGCCAAGCTGGTGGAGTTCCAAATATCCCAGGGTTTCGACTCATTGACTGTGAAACGAGAGAGATCTTGCCAATGCTCGTCACGGACGACTATATAGCCCTCAGCTATGTCTGGGGTGTAGATCCTAGCGCTGGTGAGCTCAAGTGGCCTAGAGTGGTCGAAGATGCAGCCAAAGTTACCTTGTCTTTGGGGTTCCGCTATCTCTGGGTCGACCAGCTTTGTATCAATCAACAAGATCCAAAAGACAAGAAGCAGCAGGTCGGTTGTATGCATATTATATATCAACAAGCGCAGCTTACCATCATCGCCGCTGCCGGACTTGACTCCCGATTTGGACTTGCTGGAGTTGATCGTCCTCGAGTAGTTCCTGCAAGCTTTCATCTCAAGAACATGACGCTTATTACGACACCAGGAAGTGCTTTCGACTCTATCCGGTCTTCAAAGTGGTGGACTCGGGGTTGGACGTATCAAGAGGGCGTCTTGTCACGAAGAAGACTTGTCTTTACCGCTGAACAAGTCTACTATGAATGTGGAGGCATGGTCGCATGCGAAGCAATCGAGTATCCCGCGGGTTATGCACATGTGCAAAGCTGCAAGTACCAGGAGAAGTTGGTTCAGCCCGGCATTTTCAGCGGCGTTGAGGGAGGTAGAAAGATTGCAAGCTCTTTCAGGCTGGCGACTTCACAGCAGCTCGAGAAACGCTATGATCGCGTTCGATCTCACATTGCAAAGTACGCACATAGAGACCTGACGCACAATAGCGATAAGCTCAATGCCTTTCTCGGCATCTTTGAAGCCAACATGGTAAAGTCTTTTTTCGGGATCCTCATCTCGGATGACCTGGCTTCCAAGATATCGCCTACTTCCCGGAAAACCGTGTTTCTAGTTGCTTCAGAAGGGTCTCGAGAACTCATGCAGACCCTGATTTCCTGGTGGCACACGAATCCCAATGCCACTCGTCTACCAGAGTTCCCTTCGTGGTCTTGGGCAGGTTGGCGAGGTCAAGTTACAGCCTCTGACAATGGTCTGCCAGATTCCTATGGCATTGGACAGACTGCTCCAATCCTGCGAGTTATAGCAAACCCCGGATACCCAAGACTGGTGTACCGGAACGAGACAAAACGAGCAGTCAAGTCAGACGCACCGATTCTACCGGCATTGGACCTCTTTATGTGCCACAGGCTGAGGTTTGAGGCTCTGACCGTAGTAGCTCAGAGTAAAAATGCGGCTGATGGCCTTGCTCATCTTACGATTTCCAACTCGGACCAAAACAAGGCCGAATTCTCTCTTGCATTGTCTGTTTCGGTCTCAGAAGACGACCTCGCTACTTGCTGGAGAGATGAGGTATCCAATGAACATGGATGTGAGGCGATTTACGCGGCAAGGAAGTCGACGCAGCTGGTATTCATAATTCTGAGGCCCCTGCAACCCTTGCAGTATCTTCATACACCCCGGAGGATCTCGATGGAGAGAATTGGTCTGGGTTGGATTGAAATGTCCGAGTTTAATTACCTGGGATTCGAGGACCTGTTGGAATCGGTACCTGATGATTACGCGATGCAATAGGTTTACCTCGGGCTTAGCTTTGTAGATGATATGGGGCTTATATACATTGTTGCCAAAGAAGTATTAATCAAGATGGCAAAAGTTATTCAGTCGTGCTACCCATCGTCTTGTCTCTGATCCGAACGTGTCAGTCCTTGAGAGGATGCATGTTTGTGAGGCCAACGCACGATATCTATCCCATCTTCTGTATAGTCGCAGGCAACTGGCCCATCCCATCCAAAAACGCATCAAATTCAGTCTTGAGCTTGACCATGTCCTCGTCGACATCGTCAGTCCATCGCCGGATGTAGATGGTTTTTAGCCCACACTTTTGCGCGCCTCGCAGGTCATAGGCATGCGCGGCCACCATGACAACCTCTTCTGGGCTGAGCTTGATGAGCTTCAGCACCTTGTTATAGGCTTCTGGGTCGGGCTTGTACACACCCAGCAACTGGCTGGAGAAGAGCATATTAAAACTCAGCCCCGAGGAGCGTGTGAGGTCGAGCTGCAGTCGCGGGGTTCCGTTGGCGAGGACAAAGACTTCGAGACCCAGTTCTTGGCTGATGGTTTGGATTGCTTTGGGAACCTCTGGCCAGGCTGGCTGAGAGTGCCATGCCTGGATTAGTCGGTGCTTGACTTGTACGTCAAAGTGGGACTTGCAGTCGGGAAAGTCGTCAAGGACCAGGTCAAGGGTGCGAGCGAGGGTTATATCAATATCTTCAGGCTCGAGGTTTTGAAGGAAGCGCTGGTTAGTGTCGACAAAGTATTGCCTGCGCCATTCTAGAGCGAGCTTGGAGGCTTCGGGGCCGGGGACTGAAGAGGACGAGGATGCTACGATGCTGCTGTGCCAGTCAAGACAAGTTCCCATAAAGTCAAAAAAGACTGCTTTTATCATTTTCTGTTGCGAAATTTCGTAGGTGGTCTATTGAGGACGGGTATGTTACCGTGCTCTTGGATACACATTTGCTCTGTAGGTGGGGAGTTGAATATCTGGATAGAAAAGTAAGCGCCAGCTTGTCGATGTAGATTAATAATCCCCCAATGACAATATTGGGCTGGAGACTTGATTGTCGTCATCACATGCACGACATTGGTTCGTTGGTCAACTCTTGTCGCTTTATATTGTATGTATATCAATTGAGGTTTTTTTTGCTCAAGATACGAACAACTGGAACAGTCAAGATTCTGATGGGAAATATTCATGGATTAAATGGAACCTCTGCCCACCAATAAAGACTACAAAAACCCACTATCTAATGGCATGGATCAATTATCGTGATGCCTCAGGACTCCACTGTTAACCGTTGACATCAAAATGCGGTGATCCAGCTTCATATTCCCTGTTTTCCAGTGGCAAAGGATTTCGTCAGCCGTGAGGCTTCGCAGCTTAGCCTCATGCAGGTTTCTACTAGTAAAGTGGCGGTGCTCGATTGAAGCTCTCCGTCACTGGCTGCATATGTTGTCATGGATGGCCGAGCGCATCAACTGCCACTCGCTATAAAGGATTGGATGCGAATAGCCTACTGTAGGCTTGTCAATCCGTCCACTATCTTCACCACCAGTTCGAACACAATACTACTCCACGGGCATCCATGAAATGAATCTGTCAATGAATTGTTCTCTGTTGGCCGGCGCTTCCGCTCGACGTCCAATAATTGCCTAGTCAGGGGGGAGGACAATGGAAGTTTACGGGGCAGCCAACCATGCCCGAACGAGGTGTAGACGGTGCTCTGTCTTGCAGCGTCTTGCAGCGCCTGTAGCGCCTGCAGCTCCTGGAAGCCCCCTGTAGACCCCCTGTAGACCCCACGTGCCGCTATCCGGTTGATGGATGGGGGATTGGACACAGTGGAGACCAGCCGCCACTGCGACGGGCGGCTTGATTAAGGACTGGGCTAGACAAAGAAAAAAGCCAATCCCTCACAATTTAACCCTTATATCCTCCCAACGCCAACTCCAACGCCTTGGCCCTCAACCCTCACGATTGTTGATTGTCGATTGTCGCGTCGGCATGACCTGAGGCATCATGCGTGCCTTTACTCCAAAGCGCCTCGTCGTGGCCCTCGCCATCGTCACCTCAATCATCCTCCTGCTCGTCGTGCTTCCCCCCGATAGCCAATATCTCCCTATACCGAACCCCTTCTCGGCCGACATCTTCCGCGCGGATCCTTCCCTCGAACGCATACGAGTCCGTCCCGATGACTTTCGCATCCTCAAGAGCACGAGGAACAACCTCGGCTTCTACAACTTCATCAATGCCGACGACACGGGTGAGAAGATCATGAACCCGACCCTGCTTGAGCTTCCCAAAGGCAGCAAGCACGACTTTATGGTCATTGCGCGCGCGCCTCATATCGAGAAGGTGGTCGACGGTCGCAAATATAGGCTTGCGCGACAGATCGCTACCTTTGTTGACCTCGCGAGCTCAAAGTTCGGCCGACCCCAACTCAAGGCCGGCAAGTGGCACACCTTTATCCTCGAGAATGACTTCACAGGTCCCAAGCACCACTGCCATAGGCAGCCCGACATGGACAAGTACATTGGCCCGGAAGACATGAAGCTGTTCTGGACGAGAAAGGGTGCGCCCATCCTCATCTTTGTCCACCAGGTCGATGACGATACCCTCTGCCAAGGCATGTTCCTCATCGACGCCCGCGCCGCCATTCCCGAGCTCAAGAGCGCCCTCGGCTCCTTGGCCAAGAAGATGCCTCCGATCAACATCACCGAGCCTGTCCTGCTACACCGTCAGCCCCCGAACGGCGAGGAGGACCACCCCCGGTACCAGCGCGAGAAGAACTGGGCGCCCACGCAGTCGCTCTTCAGCGCCGACGAGGATGAGCTCCTCTTCATGGTCGAGCCGGGCCAGCTCTTCCGCTACCACTCCGAAGACAAGCCCGTCGAGCCCGTGGCCGAGGCCCAAACCGAGTCGGCCGTCCAGGAGCCCTTCCCCCCGACCATGCCCGAGATCGAGACGTGGCACAGCGACGCCAAGACGTGCATGCACGACGTGATGCTCGACAACTCGCAAGTTCACCAGTCGACCCCTATGCTCAGCGTTACGCTCTGCAACCGCGGCGAGTGCGAGCCCAGCAAGAACAACACTGTCATGATCGGCATGGTTCAGCAGCGCTACGACCCGCCTGGCTACTCGTGGACCTGGTACGACCACCG
>JAJODA010000291.1:0-18847 GCA_021730345.1 Fusarium cicatricum | reverse complement strand
CCCCAGATGCAGATCGTAGCGCAGTACCTGCACGAGGAGAAGATTCATGCTGGCCTGGCTGCGGGAGACTTTAACGCCATCCAGCCGTTTGACCGCACGTTACACTCGGATAACGGCCTGAAGGATGCGTTCCTGGAGCTCGGCGGGAAGGAGGATACTGAAGAGGGTTATACCTGGGGTCAACAGGCGGCAACAAAGCTGCGAGAGAAGTTTGGGTGCTCGAGGATGGACAAGGTCTACTTCTGTGGCGGCGCTGAGGTGGTCAAATTGGAAAGGTTCGGTGCAGATGTGTTGACCGAAGGAGAGGAGGAGAGCGGCCAGATTGTAGCGCTTGGCTTTGAGAAAGCGTGGGTGACGGACCATCTCGGTATCAAGGCCGACGTAAAGATTACCGCGGAAAAGAACGCGAGCCGTCTCTAGAATGGTCGATCGAAACAGCTGCAGAACTACTGGACCAACTTTACGATCGATCTAACTCGTAGTTTTGTCAGCTTTCTCTCTTGCGTTGATAGCACGCTCAAATCGAGGGGATGAAGATCGACGTCTTCGGGTTCGGGAGTCAGATAGGTTACAAAACTTCAAAAGCGTGTGTTTTTCGGAAGCAGTCATCGGCATCTCAGGGATAATCGCGAGATTTGGACCCTTTAGGCACGAAAGACAGAGTTTTATTGCGAATGTTCCTGGTCATGCGTAGTCAAAGGTGAAGCTGTTGGCACCAGGCAAATAGAGGTTAGGAAATGATGATTACTTCTAGAGATGAGAAGGAATTTCTTGAATTGAGCCTCTCTCGTCATTGGCTTTTTGATTCAATTAACAAAACGTGGGGCAGTCAGAAGTGGTTTGTGACAGTCAGTCGTCCTCTCCACTCCTCCTCTGATTTGATTGGTTCAACCAAACCGGCACCATGATTACCCCCATTTGGATAGTTCCACTAAACGTGACTTCTGATTGACTGGAAGTGATCTCGAGAATCCACTTTGGAACAATTGGCTCGTTTTTAGTCAGCAGACTTCGACCCTAGCTACCCAGGTATCGATATCGACACTATCAAGTCCGACATTTTGCAAGGCCAACAGAGTCTTTACAATTTCCATTTTCCGTTTCGTTTAGCGCTAAAAGAGTTCTGATTGGATTTTTTCTTGTCAGAGCTTTGAACCTCAAGTACCTACCGATAGCGTTCAGTCCGGACCTCGGAATCTCAAAGTCCGAGTTCGCCTTAGAGCTCGATTAGAGGTCTCCACTGGAAGATAAGCGGGTCGCACTAACCCCACACTTTATCTGTTATCCAGGGTTTGAGAAATTCAGATGAACCCTACCCGCATCATCTTCAGCATCGCCAGCATCAACCTCACCATGGCCAAGACGAAATCGAGAAAGCGCAAGCAGAATGCGAATGGGAATGCTCAGACAGAGCTTCCTAGCAAGATCCAAAAGACAGCCACGACAATCCTCACTCCTCCCCCCGATGGCACCGCATCCTTCAAGCCCAAGAGCCTGCACACGGTCGTCTCCGATGAAGAACTCGACATCACGGTCGAAACCCTCAATTCCCTCGCACAATATCCGAGTCTTCTCAAGTCGAAGCTCTGCAAGGATCTCCGTGTTGCCGTCTACGACTTTCGCCAGGCATGCACCACCGGAGTGAACAACAATGCTGGTACGGCGTCGACTCCATGATCTGTTTCTTGGTGGCGACACTCTAACCATCTCGCAGCGGGCTCAAACCTCACCGCGCAAATCACAGCCGCCCTCGCCGATCGACGATACACGGAAGCGCGCATTCTTCTCTCCGAGATGAAGATCCGGGCCCAGGAACCAAAGCTCGGGGCCTTGTGTCGCTGGGTGCGAGACCTCGACGTCATCAGCGGCCTCTCAACTCTGCCTGCAGAGGGAGCTCCCGTCAAACGTTCTGCCAGAGATGAAGAGCTCATCGTTGTCATTGATGCTGTCCTTCGTCTCTGTGGCCCTGTCGACAGCAACCCCGCCGCTTTGTTGCAGCCGTCGTCTCCAATTGCCCTCCAGACGATCTGGGATCTCCGTCTGTCGACTCCGTCTGAGCAGGTCTATGCTTCCGTTCTCGACGGCTCTCTTGTTGCTGCGGCTCCGGCCTCTCTCGGCCCGTCCCTCCGTGTTATCGAGACAACCGAAGGTCCCCTCCGCAAGCCTCCCAACAACCATCCCGCCCTCGTCTACGCTTCCACGCCAGAGGCCGTGTCTCTTTCAACCACACCTCCGCCCATCTCCCATCAGCCTCATCCCACTGTACCCGGCCTCAGCGTCGCCACCAACCTTCTCTCTCCCGCCGAGTGCAAAGCCATCATCACCGCCGGCGAATACGTCAACTTCCTCCCCGACGCTCCCCTCCGCGAGGATGGAGACATTAGCGTCTTGGCCCACAACTTCTACTGGGTTGTCGACACCACATTCCACGACACTCTGTGGTCACGCATCTCGCCTTTTGTCCCTGCTTCCATCGACGGCCGCTTAGTACGAGGGATCAACCGACGTTTCCGTGTGTATCGTTACGTCCCGGGCGCCGAATACCGCTGCCATATCGACGGGGCCTGGCCACCTTCAGGGATTTCCAAGGACGACACGTACATCTACGACGACTCGCCCGCAGACAAGAAGCAGAGCTCGTTGTTCACCTTCTTGATCTACCTCAACGACGAGTTTGAAGGAGGCGAAACCACTTTCTTCATCCCCGCGCCACGAGAGGGGACGCTCAACGCGTACCCCGTCCGGCCCGTCATGGGTGGTGCAGCCATCTTCCCCCACGGGGAGACCAAGGGTGCGTTGCTACACGAGGGAACGGGTGTGAGGAAGGGTGCCAAGTACGTCATCAGGACCGAGATTGAGTACGACGTGGAGCCTTCAGAGGGAACCTGATGAACCAGGGTCATGCGAATGATCTATCCTTTGGCTGTCCTGCTCGGGCTGGTCAGTGAGTGGCCTTGGTTCCTGGAAAGGACCAAAAGCCAAGGATGAAACAACACATCCGAGACGGCGGCTCTGGTCCGCATCTCTCTAAGCAATGTCGGAAAACTCGCGCGCTTGCATCAAAGCTTATCGTGCATTGACTTTAAGGCAAAGGCTGGGCAAGGAATGACAGTGCTTGAACCACCTGGTCTAAGGCTTGAGGGTCATGCAATGCTGCGTCCTTTTAGAGTTCCTGTCGCTACAATGGTGTTATAGGCATCCAACGATGCAATCCATAGCAAAGAGCTGTGTGGCACGCTCTTGAGTCACTCACTACTGTGGTCGTAATACACGATTTCTCGGCGAGCACCTCTTTGCCATGACTTATGAAGACACGCCCTGGCGCAGCTGCATCTTGTTCTGACGGCTTCCAGCCAGGACAAAGGAGTACATTTTAAGGGCCATCTACCGCCGCTTGGGATAAATGCCCCGCCATCAACAAATAAACAAGTTAAATTGTCCATTGACTCGCGCCGTACCAGTGAATGAATATTGAATACACATAAAGTTACATACACGCATGCCTAAGGTTTCTTTGTACGATTCACCAGCTTAGTTAATTTCGCTCCTCTCTTTAATCTTTTCCTTCTTTTTCACAACTCCTCACTCACGGCACCCTGAGCATCGACCTATCCTCTTTCCTCTTCGAATAATGCCTCCTCAAAGCCAACAGTTTAGCGGCCTAGCCTGGGAAGAGCAAATCTTCGGCTCTGAGCCGCGATGGACCATGGAGCCAGACATCGACAGTATCAAATCAACACTCCAACCTTTCTGGCCTTCCAAGACCATCAACGTCGCTTTCTTCGCTCAAGGGGCATTCAATAAGCTATATCGAGTTTCAATCCAACAAGAGCCACCTCTTCTCCTACGAGTATCTTTGCCTGTCGATCCACGATACAAGGTCCTCAGCGAAGTCGCTACTATCAGATGGATCTCTACGAATACAACTATACCCGTTCCAAATATCGTCAAATATGATTCTTCCCGGAATTCACCTATCCAATTCGAATAGATCTTAATGCGCCAGATTCATGGAACTTCTCCTGCCTATGCATGGCCTCGCCTCGGCCTTGCTGCCAAGTCCCATCTCGTCCGTCGGGTCGCTTGTTTCTCGGCAAGCCTGTTCCAGCATCAGCTCTCTGGTATCGGATGTATCTATCCCTCAACCTCGTCGCCATCCCTCACTCCTCCGACTGGCCGTATTGTCTCCATGGCGTTCTTCTGGGGCAAGCGTATCTTTCTCGATATACACCGTGGCCCCTTTCGTTCGAGTAAAGAGTGGCTGGCGGCACGCTTGTCCCTGATCGAAAGCGACTGTCTCACCATCGTCGAAAAGTATCCGGATCGACTGGAACTAGATAGTGACGTCGAGGATGAGCTTGAAGACGCCACGCGGACCCTCGAGATTACCGGCAAACTACAATCGCTTCTCGAGCGTGTCTTCCCCGATAGCACAGACATCCAAGAACTCACCATACTCTGCCATGGGGATATGTCTCGAAGCAACATTCTTGTGGACGCTGACGACGGTGGAAAGCTTACCGGAGTCGTCGACTGGGAATGCGCATCGGCGCTGCCGTTGTGGAAAGCTTGTTCCTATCCTTCGTTCTTAGAGGGCAGCCCGCGATACCAGGAGCCTGATATAAGGCGGTATCAGCGACATGAGGGACAAGAACCATCCGCGCTCTACCAGGAACATTTACTAGAGCATCAGCTCACCTATTTGCGAGGGGTATTTGAAGAGAAGATGCAGAGGCTGGAGCCAAGATGGATGACGGTTTTCAAGGCGAGCCAGCTGCAGAGGGATTTCGATCTTGCTGTTGAGAGCTGTGATAGTGAATTCCTGGCTCGCGATATATTAGGGTGGATCGATGATGTCGCTGCTGCAAACGGGGATGTGCGAAGCCTACGAGATAGGATTGACGAGTCCTGATGATGATTATCCATTACGAACTGCTTCAGCCACTGGCTGGCCAGCCAAGTGATGTATTTGCCATGTATTACTACGTGATAGATGCTTTCTGTGCAGCATGCACTTAAGCAATCAAGGGGCGCATACTTTCTTCTAGTTAAGCACATATGGACGCGAGACCATTTGTTATTTGACAATCAAGGATGTATTGAAAGCGACATGTCACAGTATCAGTTGTCACTGTCGTGTTCATGAAGGTTTGCTCGCTCATAACCTTTCCTCATATGTTACTCAACTGAAAAGCCAGGAACTATCAAGCCCCTTTAAAATACTAGTAGAATCGCGATTCTCCATATTTTCATGATTCTCATATGGCTAACTGGGCGGTTCTGCCGAACACCTTGGACTGAAAACGATTTGTTTAGGGTAGCCGTGTTCTCAGTTGGGTTGTTCTCTTCAACGTACGTTTTTAGGAGAGAGGGATTGTCAATAACGCAGAAATCACTTGAAAGAGCTGTAGAAGTCAATTTATTGAAGTCGTCTGTAGCACTGATTGGATGTTCAGCTTTCTGGATGGTATCAGAATCGTTTTCCTGGAGTAGAGGTTTTTGGAATTTCACAAGCAATCGCCGACGTAGATGACGCTCTTGGAGCTGATTATCCAATCAAAAAGCTCCACACAAAACAACCACAACAACAACAACGACGCGAGACACGCTGCCAAAGTTGCTGACAGCTTCCTCAGCCGAGTCGAAGAATTTGGCCAGAGGTGCATCTGTTGCAAGTGACCCATCATCGCAGTTGGCACGAGCATCAAGCTCTTGAATCTCTACCCACCCGCCGGGCTTCATGTGTCTGTTTGGATGCTTTTAGCGTTGTGGCGTATAGTTTTGGTAATGAAGGATCGTCTCATATGGAACAGAGGTTTACTGGGAAAGGCCATCTTCACTCACTCATAAGCCTGCCGTAGGACCCGGACCTCATCTTTGAGCCAGGGGCTGATGCAACGCATGTGCACAAAATCCCAGCCGCTGCCATGCATCCAATCGTCTTCGATATCGTCGACAAGGAACTTGACATTCGGCGGGATCCATGACGGCTGAATGGGACTGAGGTCTACGCCAACAACCAAAGCGCTGGGATATTTATCGGCAACTTGAGGTGTTGAGCTGATATGATTCGTCTGCTAGTGAAGTAACGATAACTCACCATCAACAGCCCAGATACCAGTCCCGGTGGCCAAGTCAATGATCTTCTGGGGCTTGTCGCTAATGGGAGAAAAGAATAATTTCCCGCTATACAAGGCGTCAGCTAGGGAGACTACACCCAGAATCTGGGATGTAACATGCTCACTCTGTCAGCTCGAGCATCATTGCATGTTTCATGTCGTCACGATTCTGCTCGGCGTCGTCGTTTGGAATTGGATAACTGGACACGAATCAGGCTCAAGGATTGTTGGTAGCTCTTTTGCAAGCCTTACGTTCCATGCCGGTACTGATGATACTATATCGCAATGAGTCCTGGTCTTCTCGAAGCATTTTCGAACTCCTTTGGCTTGAAGACTTACCCGTCTGCCGTTCTCAAAAGCATGCTGATAGATGCTCGTATTGAGACTGGTAGAGCTGGAGGAGAGGGTGTCGCTGTCAAAGTCAGAGGTTGCAAAGTCGTCTTCCTCATCTAAATGCTCATCTGGAGCTATGGGCTCAATTACGTCGTGGGCTTTCGCGTCTGACATTATGTTATGGTGCTACTAGATTACGATGAATAGGTGGGAGGAAAAATGAGACATGGAATTATCGCCAACATCTGGCAACCCAAAAGATCAGTCGATAACCCCGCAGGCGGAACAGACTCGCGGAAAGCAGCTCAAACTGTCGAGCTTAAGCGACTGGCACGTCAACTTTCATGTATCGTTATTGGGTGGATAAAGATCCCTGACACTCTTGACTTTCGGCCTTCGGTCCGCGATCAGGCATTAGTGTCCGGACGAAGAACCATAAATGACGGAGACACTGATCAGCTGATCTCGTCTGTCAAATTTGAGAAGGAGGTTTCCTTTGTCACTTTGAGGGTATGCCATGGTACTCTTCGGGGCGGGGATGACGGCCTGTCTTCTTTTGAGTGATATTGATGCATCTCTATCGTTTCCGACCAAGAGGCTAAACCCACTTTGCCTTTCACATCACACAACTCGTCAGCTTATGAGCGGCGATGCTGGCAACGTCCCTGGGACTTGGGTGCAACGTTAGTAAGCATGATGACTCAAAATATTAGTAGGCCGCTTAGAAATAGCCAGGGGTCTGTCTAGATTAGATATCACAGTCGGTTATCGTGCGTCTCAGGCTGAGCTCAGTGATTACCGGACAGCGAGCAAGGCCGAACACCGAGAGTGAGTGTGCAGTAGCAATAAAATGAATAAGCGCAGTTTGAACAAGTCCGTAAGCCGGCATTTAGTATAATGCATATAAACACCAAGCTTATATATAAATAATACTTTAAGAAACCACTAACCCCAAGCATAGCGAAAGTCAATTCACGAAGCAACCCGGGATACCACGGCCTTTTCTATTTCAGTACCTTCCCGCTACTAAACGTATACAAACATAGATCGGATACAAGCCTGGCCTGTGTTTTCTACATATCTGAAGATGCGACACCAGCCACAAGTTATAGGCAGAAATGGTGAGACCACCGTACTGAGGAGCAACATTTTAGAGTAGTTCTAATAGACGAGTCTCAGCCATGAAACATTTACGGCCACACAACGCGTCCTCGAGCTCAGAATCAACCTCGAATAAACGTTCCATATCAACCAAGCAGCTTCAGCAACTATCCATAGTTTATGAAGAAGCAATGGACCTCTATAGTCAGTCGACTCTGGCAAAAACAATCCAAGACATGATGAGGGCAAAAAGTCGACCACGGATTACCAAGGTCGTATCATTGGGTCTAGGCAGCTTACTGCCCTCAAAAGATCAACCACGTCGAATCAAGCAGCTTGTCATCTTTATGTCAATTGCTTCTCATCTCAAGCTGTCGTCGACTGACGAGAGCTCAATGATACTGTACGCCCAGGAACCGACGTTCACCTCAACAGATGAGGCTTTTCTGCAGAGTCTGGGTATTCATATTCTCAAAACGCCATCTACTTCGGAACTAGGCGAGGCAGGACGCATTATCGACGGGGAGACGCTCGTCTATAGCCCATTCTTGACTGTCAACACATACAAACTGCTCCTCGGTCCCTCATCACAGCTCATGATACCAAACCTGGACCCGTGGGATCATTTACCAATGTTAGTTGGCGATGATTTAAATGCGCTTCGGCTGAAATGGGAGAAGCGGACAGCAGAACACAGAGACGTTGAAGGACTGCTGAAAGCGATACGGTTCGGGAACTATCGACGCCGTGCAGTGAACTCTGAAGGCTTTTGGAAAGATACGGACCGAACATTTCCGATGGCATTGTATTGGACACAATCATTCTCAAAGGATGGTGATTCGCGATTGTAGCCCTGGCGGAAACCACAAACACGATAGATCTCGTTGATAAAGGATTGACAAAGGTGGGGATCAGTGGTTTTACTATTCTACAAAACTCACTTGGTTTCCTATGTTGGCCGATGTGTAGGAGGTAGTTGATGGTGCACTGAGTGTTGTTTTGGTTACGCTATAAGTGGTGTTTGGGCAGCTCATGCTCGGCTTTAGACAGCGTCTGTTTTTAGTTTTGCCCTTATATATCATCATCGGTCTTGACAGTAGGCTATCGGCCACGTCAATATCTTTTTCTTGTTGCAAGGCTATAAGGCACCACGGTGACGGCAATGGTAAAGTCAATGACAGTCCGCCCACATTTTGACGGAGGAGGACTGCGAAGTTTCAAACGAATGTGAGGCTGGAGCCAAGATTTACACAACAGCGGATTGGAATTGCCAGTATATAACGAGAAAACCAGACTATAAACCGGTGATCGCGATGTCGTTGTTTTCTCTCGGTGCGTTTGCTCATGAGAGTTGCGAAACCTTGGTGTTAAAAACCGCCATCACCTTGTCAAGATATGAGAACAGATGAGTCAAATTTTATAGTCAAAGGCGTCTGCAGCCAGAGAGAAGCACACTGCAAAAGCAGCTATCGAAGCTAGAATCAGGGCCACTTGCGAGAGATGATTGATGACCATGATTTAGAAACAGTCTTGTGTATCTGACACGCCATTCGAACTAGTAACTCCCTTACAAGAGGGATATTACAGAGATCGTGAGTATTCTCCACCTATCACTGCCCTACTTCCTGCTACCCGATAGTACCGAATACAGGGCTGAGGGTTCCCCTGAACCCCCTTATCGCTCTGCAGCCTGGAGAATGATCTTGAATGCCTTCTGGCTAATCATAAACGTAGGCGCCACAGGAAATCCACCCGGAGAACGCGGGAAGATGGACGCATCCACCACTCGGAGTCCATCAACACCGTTGACCCTGAACTTGGAGTCAACGCAGTAACTCTTGTCTCCAGCCGGACCCATGCGGCAAGATGAGGTAGCGTGATGGCTGAAGGCCTCGTCCTTGATGGCTTGTCGCATGTCGATCTCCGGGTTAGGCGCAACAACGGTGAACGGAGCATATGGCTCTCCCGTAGCATTGAAGATTCTGAGGGTATGCTCAACAGCCTCCTGGATCGCAGTCAAGTCCCTATCTTCGTTCTCGGCAAAGAAGTT
Source organism: Fusarium cicatricum (assembly GCA_021730345.1). Taxonomy (NCBI): domain Eukaryota; kingdom Fungi; phylum Ascomycota; class Sordariomycetes; order Hypocreales; family Nectriaceae; genus Fusarium; species Fusarium cicatricum. The sequence goes on along the minus strand of JAJODA010000291.1, from coordinate 9,244 downwards.
CAGGTTGATCTCTGGAGCTTGTCTCGGATCGGCGGAGCGAAGAGTGACTGTGCCTGCCTGATTGCCATTCTGCATCTTGACAACTGCCCAGAACCAGGATCTTGGAGTAGGCTGGTTAATTGAGAAGCCCGGAAAGTGACCCCTGAATACGGTGCCAGCAGCTCCAAACAAAAACAGGTCCGAGTCTTCGGTTTCACTAACGCTGGATCGGTAGAGAAGACCTAGAGGTGCAGCGCCCTCACCGTAGGCTCCTGTATGCGTTGTGTTCCACTCCTGAAAGCAAGTGTCGTTGGGCTGCAGAGTAAACGCACAGTTGACGAAAGGACTGTTCTCCCAATTCACAGAGGCGTCGACGGTAACGCCACCTTCATAGCTGTCCTGAAGATAGTTGCCCTGTCATCTGTTAGTCTGCTAATGGTACTACTTCCTTCAATTGAACTTACAACAGCTGGAAGATCGGCCACAACAGGGATACCATGGCTCTCAAGCTCCTCACGGGGCCCAATGCCACTAAGCTTGAGGATCTGAGGGGTATTGAAAGCTCCACCAGCAACGATCACCTCTCTGGAGGCCGTGACGTTGACCAATTGCCCCGATTCGGATGAGTCGTAGCGCTTATCAGCCGAGTACAAGCCTTCGCCTTTGAGATATTCGACGCCGTAGGCCTGAGGCTTGCCTTCCCGGCCGCTGTGAAACAACACGCGTGTAGCAAGAGAATGCGTGCTGAGAGTCAAAGGGAATCTGGCTGATCCGTTCTGAGACTTGGCGTTGAGGGTCTCATCAAGGTAACTCCAGGATCCACTGCGCTGTCTGAACTCATCGATGTGGAGGGGAAGTTGATAAAGGCCGGGAGCATACCGATCAGGGTCGAGACGATTGAGGTCTCTCTCCATCAGTTCACCAACTTGCTCTGCGCTTTCGACCTCGATGCCTTCAGTGGCCCGGAACGCGTTCTTAAGAACCTCGACCACGCCGGGACGGCCGGTGATGTAGGAAACATTGTTGCGGTTGCTCTTCAGGGAGTCAGCTCTGGAATCTATTCAGCGGTCGAATTCGAGGTACATACGCTGATGAAGCCGTCAAATCCATGGCCGGGGGTACCCTCAGGTGCATAAGTGCAGTTCTCCAGTTCCATAAACAGGTTTCTCATTTTGTCTGATTCCCAAGATTTATCGCCAGTCAGGTTGGCAATGTAGTTCCAGTCATGATCAGGTGGCAAGGCAAAGTTCATGGCGTTGAGTTGAGCAGAGCCGCCAACCGTAGCGCCACGAGGGTAGAGAATACCAAGTCTAACGAGATAAGCTTAATGCTTGGCTTGGGGGATCAGAATGTCTTACGGTTCTGCATCTTCTGGAGGATCCAGTCCATACCACAGCGTCCCGTTGGGGAGTCTGTAAGTGAACTTGGAATCACGTCGTGCCTGGGTTTCGTTCTGGTAGTGGCTCACGTAGAAAGACCATGACATGCTGGGATGCTCAGCTACTTCGTCCGCCCTTGTAAATATTAGTTTTGTGTCGAACTCGCTTCAATGGGGGAATCTTACACGGCCGGTACGCGTTGCAAGAGGGTGTCACCCTGATCGCCACCAGCCTCTATGAGAAAGACCGAATGACCAGCACGAGCCAAGTTGGCACTTTCAAGATGATGATTAGCTGATTACTGCTGATTCATAGGAGACAACTTACGCGAGAGTGCCACCTCCTGGGCCTGAGCCGACAATCACGTATTCATACTCTGCTGAGTACTTCGCTGGTAGGGCGGATGCCAGTCCAAACAAGAGGGTAGAGAAGGTGATCTTCATTGTGCTGCTCTTAAGTGATTGTATGTTCTGCGATATTGATGAATGATCGAGGGATAGGGCGGCTGTTCTAGGTCTTATATATGTGGTATGCCATGATTGATATTGAGAACCTGCCGGGATGATCAACCGCGCTGAGCCACCTGCGCTCAACGTAATCCTGGCTGAGTTGAAACCATCGAGCCGTCATCCTTGAGCCGTGACAGGCTTCTCGTCGACGGATATGCTGTGGTTGCACCTTGGAAGAAGAGCCCATTGCACAGCCTCCTCGGGTGAGAGCTAAAGGATCAACAGCATGTCCACAAAAGAGAGTAGGTTGGTGACTTACCTTAATCTCATGTGGATTTAAGCTTGGATTCTAGCGGCGATCAGGCTAATCATGAGTGTTGCCAAGCAAACTCGAGTAAGCCCCGATACCTGACCGTGACGCGGCGTCGGATTTATCAATAAAAAAGATCCGGATCTCCGATGCCGATCGCAGCTACGGAATAACGACCAACAGACATCCGAGAGATGCGGATCAAGATGTTTCATTTTGCTTCATCAAAAAGGATAATGTCCTTGGAGTGCTATAGGATCAAGTGGCTAACTTGATAATTATTTTGACAGGAGTTTTCCTCACATAATTCATGAGCGGCGGATTTTAGGTCCCTCGCTCGGGTCATGCCGGAGAAAGTCCGGACAATACTCGGCATGACACTGACGCTTGGAGACCATCAAGAATCCTAATGAGTCTTTTTCAACCTTCACTCCGTCAGCATCGAAAGAGTCAATATGGCTTCACCAATTCGTACTATCCTCGCGTTCCAGAAAAACGCCAAGTTGTATTCCCTTCAAACCACGGCGACAGCGATTCGATCTTATACTAGCCTGGAACAGGAAAACCGCGACCTCTTCAAACTAGGTACAGATGACGATTATGCCATCGTTACTGAACAGACAGTCTTCCACCCCCAAGGCGGAGGTCAACCTTCAGATGTTGGCACGATAACCGATCAAACTGGTACTTCATTCACGGTTGCGGCTGCCCGAATGGACGCTGTTCGTGACGGCCAAGTCTTGCATTTTGGACGCTTTACCTCTGCCGATGCACAGTTCAAGGATGGACAGACGGTGACTCAAGAAATTGACGTCGAGAAACGTCTACTCTACTCACGTTATCACACTGCTGGCCATGTGTTAGGTTCTGCAGTCAGCCGCCTCCTAAAAGACAAGATCGAGGGCTACGAAGAATTGAAAGCATCTCACTTTCCCGACTCTGCATCCTGTGAATTCCAAGGACTCATTGAAGGGAGTTGGAAAGATCCCATTCAACAAAAGGTTGACCAGTTCATTGCAGCCAAGATGCCGGTCGAGATTGACTGGTGGGACGAAGACGACTTCCGCCAGAACGGTTTAGAGCGGCTGATGCCAGACCCGGCCTTTGTTGCACCCGGAGAAAAGTTTCGCGTTGTCAAGATCGTTGGGGCAGAAGTGTACCCTTGTGGAGGAACACATGTTGATTCCACCGATCTGTGCGGAGAGACCAAAGTGAAGAAGATTGCAAGATCCAAGGGAAAGTCCAAGGTTAGCTACCTGGTCAAGTAGACGACGACTCGGTTGAGAGAATGGGCCCATGCCCGTAATACCAGACCAATTGTACATAACGTCTTCCTGAGGGCGCATACGTGGCATCATTGAACAGTCAACTAGCTATACTACTCGCCTGCAAACATTAACTCAAAGACACATATAACCATCATCGTGTCTTGGCCGCCTCAATAGAACCCCCCGGCTTCGTAGCCGAGATAGCAACATAGCGCCAGCGCCCACGGCCTCGATAGGTCTCTACACCGGCCACTGTGTTGATAAAGTACTTCTCGGGGTGTAGAAAAGAAACGATTAACCAGGGGATATAGGCAACGAGATAGAACAACCGCGTCATAAGCTTAATATACTCCGAGTAATCTCGAACAACTACATCAGTAAACCCTGCTTCTTGTAGCATATCCTCGAAAACTCCAGGATGTGAGGTATCGTTGGTCGGCATGGCGGCGAAGTCATTGATCTTGCGCATCGAGTCAGCCATATCTTCAGGCGAGTTTGCGACCAAATCGTGGTCGTATTCGAAGAGCGCCAGGCGACCACCAGGGCGAAGAATACGAAAGAAGCCTGCCAAGACCGCCTTGGGATCTGTGGCGTGCACGAAAGTCTCCATGGTGTAGATGCCGTCAAAAAGACTGGTCGTCGAGGGATTCGAGGTGGTGGTAATCCATCTGGCGCACACAGACTTGCCCCTCTGATAGGCCAGCGCGGGCAAGATTGCGCTTTGCCTTGGCAATGTGGTGCTCGATAACGTCGATGCCTTGTATACGATACTTGTATTGTTTGGTAAGGTGTAGCGCGACGTGGCCAACACCGCACCCCGCGTCGAGGACATTGGCGGGTACACAAGGGTTACCCCATTACAACCTTGGAGCTGACAACCCTCTCCTTCTGTTTTGTTACATTCATCATATCGATTCTGTGGTATCACAAGCCTTCTATCACGAAGCCTCAAGTCATCGAGACCAAAGATGGTGTCAGTCGAAGAGATTCGCAAATGGGCCAAGTCGAATGTAAGACGCAACTCGCACAAATGCTGATGGGATATGAACTAACAAGGTTTCACAATAGACACACCCTGGTCTCCAAGACCATTATTACCGAACCCCCCTAGAATTCATTGACCGAAGGCGATTTGGCATTCAATCTCATTGGAACTACTATGTGTCCCTGGCGCACAAGTTACGAATCAACTTTGTTTCCCGGCCAATCTCGCGACGTCCCTGGGACCGAGTGCCCTCCGATACGTGGCTTTGGATTGGACCGCAACATTCGACAATAGCCGGTCCTCCATTCATTGGGTTTAGTATTGTATTCGTCCTCGCTTGGAATTGCGATTTCCCCACGGAGACCGAGAAATTCCTATGGAGAGTTTGCAGCGCTTATCATGCCGCGTTCTGCATCCTTGGTGGCGTCTACTATCTGGTCGAGATATGTCGGCTTGATAGGGAAAAGAAGGGGATGCCAACGACATTCAATGATAATATGAGCGACCCCTCGATGGCAGCTGCGACCTACCAGACGTCGAGGCCCAGCATACCATTCCTGGACAAACCACGTTGAACCGTCATCGACTTTTACTCTTTGCCGAACGGGCTAGAGCATGAAAGAATTTTTCAGAGAATCAAGATCCGTACATTGAAGTTCCATTACGCATCATCATACCCATCACGATTATCTGCTTCCTCTACTGTCCTTGTCTGGCGTGTATCTACTTGGAAGATTTCATATCGCTTCGGGCCCAGCCTGGTGAGATATACCTTACTGTGAATAAGTTATCACCATTTCTCCCAGGAGGAGGAGGAGCTGTGTGATTGACCAGCAGGGAGACAGTATTCGATCTATGATTCAAAGTGTTGCTTTAAGGCTCTACTATTTACCCTGCGTTTTCCCCCCCTGTAACTACTGTTTACTGCAAGATTTACGAAAATACTCTGCCTTATTTCTAGCTTAGTGTAGTTTACCACGTCATTATCATGCACGAATGTCCATATGTTCTATACATGTGTTCTGACGTCGATGAGGGCGACCTGCCAATCCTGTATATGGAGAAGTAATTTAAATATGCAAAATTTACCGTCTGCCTTCATCAGTGTTGCCAGAAAGAAGTCCAAGGTATGAAAGGAATCATCGCTAATCGGGAGTCCAACTGGCTGCTTATCACATTGTAAGCTCAGTACTCACAGATACCTCCCCTTCTTTGAGTAGTACTTGATAAAGCCCAGACGTGCTCATGGGATTATGCCGGTGACCACAACGGGGGTGAAAACGCGATGTCTGGTCGAAGGGGCAACTCCGGGGTTGTTGGTTTCATTGAAACGAAAGGGTCCAGCGTCAGCTAGACAAACATATTGAATCTACGTCATACTCAGAGCACTGATCGCCTAGTACCCATACAGGTTTCAGCCAGGTCGCGTGGTGGCAATCCTTGTTACAGGGCGATGGATCTTTGGCGCATCCTTTAAGCTTAAATCCCGATGCGGATCGGGCTTAATATGCCCTATCACCGACCGTCGGGCTCATCCGATCAGCTGAGATGGCACACACTCCGATTGTCATTGGCCGTTATCCTGATTCCGAGTTTGGAACTTTGTGATTGACAAACTAATCTAAGTATGTTTCTCATAAGAGGACTTTCATTATTTACCGGTACGCTCAGATAAACTGGGAATCAACTTCAGAGTTTCAATTTCCGTTCCCACAATGTGCTATTTCAGATATCAATAGCCTAGCACGTGTTTGGGCACTCATCCTCGCCACCGCTATCAAACTCTTCGGGACTTCCAAATGCCACTTGAATGTACTGCGACTTGATATTGGACACGCACCCGTCTCCGCCCTTGTGCATACCCTCAAGTGCCGCGTCAAGATCGGCATTCGTAATGCAGTAGTCGGCAGAGTCCGCCGCACTGTTTTTGATGGACATGTACGCGCCCTCACAGACGACGCAACGAGCTTCAGGGCAGTCTGTGGATGTGAGTTGCGGATCATATTTGGTGCGAGAAGAATGCACTCACCTGTGAAACTACAGCCTTCCGGACACAAGTCGTCCTTGATGTAGTTCTCCTTTAGCCATTCGGCAGCCGCCCACTTGGCGTCTTCACCCGGACCCCCCTCGAGAAGAAGGCAGTCGTTGACCTGAGCAGAGGCTCGAGCGACCAGAGTGAGGGCTACAGCAAAGATGGCGAGCATAATGGTGGCTGGTTGATAATTGGTGTGTGGGTGTTGTGGCTGTGAACGTGATTGGATAGTGTGTTTGTTTTGTCTGTAAATGATGATGGAAGAAGTGTACTGATCTGATGCAGAATTCGAGAGAAAGACACAGTTCTTTATAGACCGACATTGATACCGCAGAAGCACCCCTTGAGACTTGAAAGCTCGAAGCATACTACGTAAAACACTGACTGGTCGTATCTTCTTTCCATAGCGTCATGAGTCTCGGTGATCTATTCTGAAAGCACTCGTCATGACGCTGATGCAGCAGGAGATCGTCCCTGATGGGAAGTAAGGGATCCCAAAGCAAGGAAAGTGCGACAGCACTTTTGTTACTTGCAGGCAACAGTACTCAACTTGATCCTCCAAGTCATGCCACTTCCTGTTCAAGTTAGTTTGATCGCTAAAGATTAAGCATGTTGGTCGTTAGTCGTGTTGGTTGGCAATTTTAGCTATATGCTGCTATAGACTAAATGCGTACTGCTCTCAGGCAACGGGTCTCAACCTGATCCTTTGAGTTATGCAACTTCCCATTTAGGTTAATTAGATCGCTGGGGATTTGGAGTGTTGGTTGCTAGTACCTCTTGGCAATGAAACTACTCCCAAGTAATTTCGGCTCTAGCTTTGGGGAGGACTGCTACGTAGTAGCAGTTCTCGTCTGTTGCAGAGCGCTGTGCAAAGAACTCAAGTCGAGTTCTCACACGCCGAGGAGTTGAACTATGAGGCTGAAACCCCCGCTTCAGCAGGCATACTCAAATGTTACGATGCTGGAAACCACAACGTCACTGTTCATCGTTTTCCCCCACAAGAGAGATAATGCAGGGATTACAAGGGGTTGCACTCCACAAGAAACTATAGGTAAACCTCACTATAATACTCAGCATCCTTGTTTCTGCACGAAATCCGCCGTATGCTTCAACTTGTTTATTAACGCAATAGGAATGCATTCTATATATTGGGATTCAAAAAGGCAGGACTCCAGGCGAAAATAGGAGTCGAACAAGGTTCAGGAAAGTGCGGGATGACGTGTCATATATGACGATGAAGATGGAGGCGATCGCTGACTTGCTGGAGGCCGTCGAGCCCGCTCCATTGATGATGGCGGTGCTGGCCGTCAGTGCGGAAAAGGTCAAAAACACAGCCGTGCTGCCAAAGGTGAACATTGGACGATGGCCGATTTTGGTAAACAATGTAGCAGCAAAGAGAGAAGTTGCATTATCGGCAGTGCTCTTTACTCGATTAACAGTGTATATTTGTGCTGGATCTCAGTGCCAATCCTCGACAGGATCTTTGTCCGGTAGTAGCTCGCAATGTCATTGCTCGATCACTTTCAAATATGGCCAGTGTAGATGCAGGCTGGGCGTCAGGTAGGAGTGCTGTTGGTCATGGTGTCCTAAGACACTGTGACGGGTCAACTGCTGGTGATTACTGTATCATTGAGGCCTGAGGTGGCAACGTTGGCGTCATGACTCCAAGAACCAAGAATTGCTAGCAGCAAGGAAAGCCCTTGTAATTTAGAACAGGTTTCAGAAGACGAACCCTACTGGGTATGTTCAGCCATGAGCGTCATGACTCGATAACTCGTACGATGCTGGTCAAAGGTGTTTAAGGGAGCTAAAAGAAACCCTCAGGGGAAAGCGGACAATTCCGAAGACACTCTCGGCGCACGAGATTATTGCTCCATCAGAAGGCTGATCCGTCTCTCACTGTGTTCTTTGTTATTGTGGAAGCACCTTGCAACTGATATGAATCCACGTGTCCACGCGTCGACACAAGCCACTTGGACTTGAGGTTCTATTCCTTGTGGTCCACATGAGAGAACTCGTCTTCGACACTTCGTCCCGGGGTCTTCTAGCCCTTACTTCAGGTTCGTGTTCGTTGATGTTGTCGCTTGTTTTTGAGATGTAAACAAACACACCGCCTTGAATCTTGTGAAAAGTGTCACACGGGGCCTAAACTGAGGATGAAGAAAAACGCCCACTGTTGACTAATCGTGGTTAAACAATTATTGTTGAACTTGCCTGGAGTGCTGTCGCAAGGATAGTACAACGGTGCAAATCGTTGATATATTCCTGTCCCTCTGCTGACGGACCGTGTCAGCCACTTTCCAAAAACCAGGCAACGCCAGACGAGTGGTAAAACCATTTTATTCGGCCCCAATGCTGCTCACTTTATCGTCACAGGCAATAATGCCTTAATCTCGTTTCTCACTGCCGAAAGCATTTGTACGAGTCTCTCAAGACCAGAGTGTCAGATAAGTTTCCCAAAGCTGCGATGCAAACTCATCTTTTGAAGAGCCCGAAACCGGGAAATATGACTCCCTACTGTCACTCCCGAGGAAACATGACTGGTACCGGCCACAGTTGAACCTTTTTTAGTCGAAGGTTTCGCCCAGCCCGAACCTGGTTTGTTATGATGGTCTTCCTAATACTAGTGAGAGACACCTCTACGGGTAGAAGTACTTTTACAAGCACCACCGGATTACACGAGTAGTGTCTGTCCTCACGTGTCTCAAGTAAGCTCATTATGTACGACAATGTGCTTATTAGAATTGAGCGGCACCGGTGGTCTGTTAAGTCGGGGCTCTTAATAAGCTATAGCGCCCTAGAATAACTTATTTAACTTGAGTATTATATTTAAAGTTAATAT
>JAJODA010000290.1:0-38704 GCA_021730345.1 Fusarium cicatricum | reverse complement strand
ATTAGAGACTTAGTTTTAGGTTATTCTAAAGGGCCTAAAGAGTAAGAAGGATTCTAGCTTCGTTTAAAGACTATAATATATTAGGTAATTAAGAATTAATTAATTAGATAGTTAGATATAAGGTTAAGGGATTTTTAACTTACTTACTTATCTAACTTACTTACTTATTAACTACGTTATACTTATTAATAATAAGTATAACTTATTCCCTTAGTTTTAACTAGTCTAGATATTTCCCCTAGGTAAGACTATAATAATTAGTATAAAAGATTATTATAAAGAGATTTATTTATACTTATTAATTAGCTTCTAGCTAGTTTTTTACCTATTTTAATAGCGCTACTTTTATTACTTTATTAGCGCTCTTATAATTAGCTAAGTTCTAAAGCTTATACTTAAGATATAATTATTACTAATTAAATACCTTTTTTATATTTTTAAAGTATTTTTAATCTTTACTAAGGGTAGTAATATAGTTATAGCTCTTTATTATCCTCTTATTTATTAAGAGTTCTTTATTAGCTTTCTACTTTTTAAAAGGCCTACTAAGTAAGTATCCTAAGCTAATTAGTATATAAGATAACTATAAAGTGCTTTTATTAATACTTACTATAAGGGTATAATATTATTATAAGAATTAAGTAGATACTAAGTAGAGCGATATAAGAAAATCTAAAATAATAAAAGGTTAATTATTATAAGGTAACTTAGTAGTTTTAAAATAAATAAAAATAACAGAGGTTATATACTCTTATTAGAGCTATTATAGTATTAAAAATAGCCCTTCTTTATATTAATTAATATAAAAAAGAGAGATTAATAAAGTTAAGAGTAAAAGAAGTATAAATAAAGAGATCTATTTTAATTAATTAAAGAAAACTGCCCTATCTTATTTAAATTTTAGTTACTTATTAAACCTAAATAGGACTAGCCTTTACTAAGCCTATCTTTTAATTAGCTAGCTTTTTCTTATTATCCTAAGATTAATAAAAATACCTAAAATATATTTACTATTTACTCTCCTTCCCTTTATATCCTTACTTAACTTCTTTCTCTTCTTTTTTCTTTATTATTATCCCTTTTAGAAGCGCTATAGTAATATCCTTTTTATTCCCTCTATATATATTTCCTATTATTCTCGCTAAGGCTTAATATATTTAACCCCCTTTATTTATAATAAGTATTTATACTAATTAACTTACTTAGTTATATTACTATCGCCGCTAGCTAAGAGCCCTAAGGGCTATCGATATTATAACTCTCTCCCCCTTACTTAGAAGCTTAGTAAAAGCTAAAATACTATTTAGAACTAATCTTATAGTATCGCTATTTAAAAGGGAAGGGTTAGTTATAAGAGCCTACTAAGATAAAGTACTAAAAGTAGACCTATTTAACCTTATATAAATATTTAGCCTCGTTATTTTAAGCTTAGTAATAAGTTTATTCCTTTATTATAGTTCTATTTTACTAACCCTATCTAGCTATTACTCTAAGGGAGATTTATTATAAATAGACTTATTTAGATAGAAATATTATTCTATAGGCGATTTAGGTTTAACTCTATAGGGAGGTTTTATTTAATTATTACTATAAAGATCTCTAATTCTAAGAGAATACTATTTATACTTTATATAAGGCTAGTAAGGCCTTTTTAACTATTATATTTAGTAATATATATTATCCTGAGATTTATAGTTATTTAATATATTAATCTATTTTAGCTTCTTACTAGATTATTATTAATAATAAGTATATTACTTTAATAAAGCGCGATATTAAAACTCTTTATAATATCTTAAGATATTATAAATTACTAGCTATTAAGGCCCTTATAGATAGCTTTCTCTCTAATTATATACCTTAGTAATATAGCTTAATATCACTATTTTATAAGGTTTAAGGGTTATAAATTATTAATTTAGAGTTTTAGGTAAATCTGCCTTTTATAATACTAATTAGCTTATAGTTAATACTTAATTAATCTAATATTAAGCTTCTTTAATTACCTACCTTACTCTAGGTACCTATAGGTTTAACTATCTGCCTATAGGAATAGCCTCTAAATTAGCTACCTATTATAGATACCTATCTTATTTAAGTGGCTACCCACTTATACCTATAGGCGGCCTATAATAATTATAGGTGCCCATGGGCGCCCACGGGCTAGGTATTTTATGCCTTAATGTCAGCGCAGTATCTGTGCGGGATGAAGTCGGTACATGAGAAAAGTAGCAGAGAAGGAGCAGGGTGGGCTCTGTCACGTACCGCCTCCATTTGTTAAAGACAATTGACGTTGATCTCGATTCGCTCTGAGTACCTGGGCTTGATGAAACGCACTTTGGGAGTGGCATGGGCTGATAGGGGTAGTCCACGTGTAAGGTTGCATCCTCATCACATCCAGGCCTAAAAATACTCAACTAATCTCATTGTTCGACCGTGGTCTTACCCCGCGTGTGTAAAGTCACACATCTCAAGCTAATCTAAACTCTTCCTGAGGTGTCTGGGATCACCTTCCCACTGGCGACTGGCGATGTGGCAGGATGCGTCTTGGCGATGCGCGCAGTACTGTCGTAACACGAACTTGAGACCATAGAACTTAGCAGTCGAGGACAAACATAAGAACAAATAAACAACTCTTGTATCTCATTGAGCAAAGCGGTTCCATCTAGTCTAATACTTCGTTGTCTCTGGCAACTAAGCCACGCTCATGCGCTGACGAAGTTGAACAAAACTCTCGCCAACAACACCACAAGACTTCTCCGAGACGTGTATTCAAGTCCCAAGGGACTTCATAACCCAGGACTCCCAACAAAATGGACGTATAGATGAGGATCAGCTGCTTCCTCCCCTCCTCAGGCCATTGGTGTACGTCTGTTCTGGCCCGTGGAAAGCGCTGAAGGCTCATCACCATGGCCATATTGTCCTGGGTGGTAGGAGGGGCAGACGCCCTTGCTTCGAGCTTCTTGAAAACGTGCAATTTGTTTCTACAAGCATTGAAGCAGTCCCTGAGGCGCAACTCCAGCTCACTTCCCTCCAGGCTGGTTAACTTGGGTTTAAGTTCCAACTCGTACTCAGTGTCCACAACAAGTAACTTCATATACACGTCTTTGCCACACCACTGTAGTGTTCTGAAAGTCTTCACCACGCATACGGCCGGTTTAACGACGTGGTGGTAGAGGGCAAGAAATCGCAGCATGCTGATCGACACATCGGCTGGTCGGGGAGGGGATATGTTGCGTGGGGAAAAGTCGAGAACATTTCGAGTCTCTGACCTTCTATCTGTCATTCTAGTGGCCTCCCGAAATGTGATGAACCAGACAAGGGGAAGTACGTCGTCCAAGTTCCGTGGCGGACAGATTCCAACCGCGCCCAAGCATAGAGCGGCATAACTGCAACACTCCATCTTGGAAGCATTCTCGAGATGCTCAGATGGTTGGAACAGATCTTGTATCATCAACTCGTGCATTCCTGAATGCGAGTCTGTGAAGGATGACTCCGGCGCAGTAACATGTTGCTCGAAGGCAGTCGTGAATTCACCCATCCTTAGGCAGTTTCTGCATTGTTCCATGCCCTCGTATGGAGTACAATCTCCTAAGTGCAAGCCTAGCATCTGTCCAGTTTCCTGGAGAATCGTGATTATCGAGGTCCCGGGCGAGACGATGCGTTTCCACGCACACTTGACCAGAGTCTGAGATTGAGATTGGGTAACACGGGCACGATGCCAAATGGCACCCATTCTCAATAGATCAGGCGAAGGAATTGGTTCGTTCCAGCACTTGCTGTTCAATGAAATCTGCCTCCAGGCCTGGACCAGGATATTTTTGCAATCTTTCGTGGTCAATGTAGTAGCAGAACAATCCAGCCCTAGACAACCCAGGGCTCTGATGCTGGAGAGTAGACAGACAACCGACCACTCTTCTGTTTTCCACTCCATGTGATGTGTTTTGAATGGGCCCATGAAGTCCAAATTAAACAAGATACCCTCAAGACTGAGGGCCGGCTCTGTCGTCGTATCAATACTTCCAGGGTAGGCCTGGAGCGTATGGCCCCAGCACCAAAGAGCGTACTCGAACCGAGCGCCTATGTGATCTTGTTGGCCATCGCCAAGGATGGGCTTCATTTTTAGCCAGTTGAAGATTTCAGCAAGGAGCTTTTCCATGAACCAGTCGGGACCTAGTTTGTGAAAGTCCTTGAAGTCTTGCAGGACGTCGATAGAATGTCCGATAATAGCCTGGTGGTGAACCACGATTCTTACTAAACGTGAGGGGAGGCACTCGGTGGAGTCATTGTTTAGAGATAAAAACGTCTTTGCTTGCGAGGTGTTGACGACGCTCTCATAGGAAAAGGATGTTTCTCCAAAGCTCAAGCTAGAGAGATCGCTAGGGACTCCGATAGAGTCGTTGCCGTCGTCGTCTTTGCCGGCGTCGTCATCGTCGTCGTCGTCTCTGTTGTAGTCGTATTCAACAAGAGTGTAGTCGTCGCCTTCGTCGTCGTAGTTGTTGTCGTCGTCGTCGTCGTCGTCGTCGTCGTCGTCTGTGATGAGGATACAGTTGCCGTGGTCATCTAGCGGAAAGAGCTGGTTGCTACCATCTTCCCCAACACTCCTGATGGGGAGTACGAATTTTGTCAAAGAGTCCATACTCCACCCCAGGTAGGTATGATATATAGTTGAATGTGTAGTATAGTCCTTGGACTATTCCGTTATTGACATTGAAGTAGGGAAAACACAAACGCAGGGCTATGAAATACGGCCCTGGGGAATATCAATGGCGAGAAACAATTCCCGGGGACCAAAATCGAAAGCACCTCAATTATCTACTAATAAGTGCCTTGTCCCTGTTCTCACCATCACGACATAAAGTAATGCCTCAGGTAGAGCGCGGCGCACTTGCCGGGCAAAGATTTACTAACTTCTAACAAGAAACATCAAGAGCATCATTGTACAGAGTGACATAGAGGAACGATTGTGATACTGATAGATGTGAGTTAGTGATACATGTATCACAATAGAAAAAAACCGCAATGACATGTACTTCTCGTTCTCGGCATTTGTATTGACCGGACCTCAAGATGTCCAAGATACATCGGATTTGTAGGCCACGGTTACAGCTATCGCAGGTATAACATAACAAGATATGCACATTATGAGGCCTTGTAGTCAATCAGATTATGGAAATTGATGACTGAAAGGTTATAACCTGCAACGTCTCATATCCTCACTACGTAGTTGTTCCTTAGTGCCCTGCGTGATGACGTATGGGGTGCGTGACCGGTTGGAATCTTAACGCACCTCAGCACCTGCACACCTGAAGTGTCACAACATGACTCTAACCTGCTACGCCTGAGGGATTGATGAGAGAGTTGAACTAACGGGGCTCGTAACCAACAGAGTTAGAGCGATCGACGGTGCCTTGGTGATGATAAAGTTGCTGACAAGCCAAGTCTACCCAGAGCAGTGCGGTCTACCCCACCAGAGCAAGGGTGCTGCGCAAAGCGACAATGTACCGGTAAGTCCAAAGTCATCTAACCCAGGCACACCCCTTGGGTGGTTGCCTACGAGGACTCGTGGCGAGCGTTGATACCCTACCGGTAGTTAGATGTTAGAATTTATAACTTGGCATATCGAATGGGTCGTCATTCGCCCAGCCATTTTGTACCCCTGTACTGTCATTTGTACTCATGATAACCCTACTAGTAACCATACCTCCCTTCGCGTTTGAGCAATTATTCCCCCCTACTTTGGCTTCGCACCTCGTACGCCACCTGATATTCTTGACCCTCCTATTTTCGACTTCTATGACATTTTACTAGCCATTCAATGCTGGCAGTTTCTTTTCTTTCTCACTCCGGCATCCAGTGTTTTATTCTTGTCGTCTGAACTCGCTCTCCTCTCAGCGCAAGCGCAAGATCCGCCATGGCAGACGCCCAGTCTCGAATCAGGGAAGTTGTATCACAGCGTCGAGAAACCCAACAGAAGGCACAGAATGCTCTCCAGGATCTGTACAAACAGGTAGCAGATAAGACTCTGGAATGCTTTGCAAAGCGTGAGCTACTCGCGTTCCGTTTTCACAGACCCATGATCGAGCGTATTGCTCGTGACCGTTATGAGCAAGAGAACGACTCAATCCTGGCAAAGATCTCCTTCCACAGTGCGCTGAAGTTGGCCTTCAGGTGTAAAGCCTTCGAATGGCAAGCCTTAGAGCGATCGAACAAGTTCAGCGAGGTGTTGGAAAAGCTCCCATCTATACCTTCAGAGTTTCACCGCTGGTACTATTTTCTCGGGATTGCCCACGATATTGAGCCTCAATGGGGCCGCCTTGCCCTTCTTGGTAATTCACACACCAACTGTGTTTTTTTTGGGCTGTTTCATCATTGACACTGCTACAGAAGTGACTCGCGAGTTTTGGAAAAACGATGCTGTTGGCCTGATCGATGGACTTGTGCTTCTGCACAAAGGTTGCCCAACTCCAGCGCGTCAGCCTGATGCCGAGACCGCTCTGGACGCAGATTTGGTCGATGCAGTAGAGTTAAACGACATCTTTACCGATCCAAATCCCATCCAGAACGCTGGTTCTGTCACAACCAACTGGCATACCGCCATGCCAGTCGACACCCACCATGGAGACGTCAGCCAACCCAAGGACAAGCCTCATAGTGAGCAAGCTAAACAGCCTCCCTGTTCTCCTCTAGTTGTCCAAGAACTAGCCACAGGAGAACAAAAACCGGACCTTCCATCGAAGAAGCTACAGCTTCTGCAATATGTCTCCTTCTGGCTTCGTGAGGATTCGAGAAGGCTTAGACTTGTGCGTTTTCTTATCGAGAACCGGTTAGATCCGGAGTATCTAGCGGACTTGCTCGACAGCCTGGAAACACCATCGACGGGATGCGATAGGGACAAGTTGAAAGAGGTTCTGTTGGACTGCTGGACCTTGTCAGAAAGCGGGGATGGTTTCAGACTGGAGAAGATGTTGGACGTTCCGCGGACTGTTACGGCATCAATGGACGTGCACTCAAAGGGAGACTGCTGTTTCAAGCTAAGAATGTCGAGGGAAGAAGGGATGGCCTTGGCAGTTGTACATCAACTACCTATGCATTTCATTCAAGATTCATCACTTGAGTAGGGAAACTAGTAGCGACTCAATAGAACCACCATTCATAGCATGGGCTTTTGCGATGGCAAGTGACTTGATATTCTAATATTTGGACTTCAAGCCGTTCCCTTCTACACAAAATGTGGAGATGCCAAGTAGATCGCACGCACGCTCATCATGGGCATGGTGTGCTCACTCCGGCAGACTGTCTTGAACAAAACCAACGCAATGTCCCATGTCATGGTGGAATCAAGTTCGCCAACCTTTCTGCAATCCCTCGAGACTCACCCGCATGCCCAGCCATTACCTGAAGATGATATAACAGCTTATTAAGAGAAGATTGGACCAGAAGTACGCTCATTGAGACCCCCGAAATCTTGCCTCTCCCCCAGCCTGACAAGCCTGTTATCAAGTACAGATAGACGCACCCTTGTCGCAAGGCAACATTAAACGAGCAAAAGCATCGCACTCAGACTTAATCACAAAGTCCCAGCAGCCTTCAAAGTCCCTACCCTTGGGTTCGCAATCGATATTGACCCAGACAGAGATGCCATCCCGGCGGCTATGGGTAGCTCGACACATCTCTTTAACGAGCGTCCTTACGCCAGGCACTTTCAACGATGTTCCAATCACGATGACAGCGTCAGGCCGAGCCCTGAGGTCAGCTAAAGACACGTTACCAATCGCCTCCTCGTCTGGACTACACTCATTATAGAGCATAATCCGGGGTCGTATCCTTCCAACGCCGTGGCCTCGTTTTCTGGTTAGAAATCTATCGTCCTCATTCTTTATGCATTTTTGGCACAGCGGTACGTCGGGTCCATCGAAAAGACCTTCAGTGAACAGTCCCACATATGCGCATTTGGTGCAGACCACGTTCCCGAGGCTACCGTGAAGCTGTATTGTAGTTGGCCATGGGCCCTTTGGCTCCAGAGGTATATTGGTAGCAAGGGGCTTCATTGCAGTATCAATGCCATCGATGTTTTGTGTATAAAAGCGTAGTAACTGTCTTTTCTGGGCCATTGACGCTACATAGAGATGAGACGCCGTAGGGTTGGCTTCCTTCGTCATCTGTCTCATATCTGTGATCATGGAATAAAAGTCTTGAGTTGTCAAGTCGTGCTGGAAAACTGAAGCATCAAATAGTTGAGTTCCGCGAGGCCTTGACTGGTAGCGGTTGTTTTGGGTGGCGAATAAGCCGGAGGGGGAGCGGAAATCAGGTATACCTGCCGACACCGACATACCGGCCCCAGCGATGACAACAACCTTCTTTTTCTTCTGCAACGTCTTTGTGAGTTCCCTAACGCGATCATCATGCTCCTTATTTGTAGGCCCTAAGCGTTGGCTCATGAGGTCGATGTACTTCGTTTCACGCGGTTCACTATCGGTGCGTGTCATCTCGAAGGTAGGAGCAGGGTCACCTATTAAGACCACGGATGGACGTTTGGACGGATGAAGAAGTGTTGAGGATTGCGACTCGTTCCATTCAATCTTATAGACGTGTGTAACGAGCGAGTGCGGCAGTAGTGAAGAGATGCCTAGATGGTAAACTTTCGACGTGGCAGAGTGATCCCTTGATATCGGGCATTGA
This sequence comes from Fusarium cicatricum, assembly GCA_021730345.1. Lineage (NCBI taxonomy): Eukaryota > Fungi > Ascomycota > Sordariomycetes > Hypocreales > Nectriaceae > Fusarium > Fusarium cicatricum. The sequence continues at coordinate 30,022 of JAJODA010000290.1, read as the reverse complement.
CAAGACAGGTGATGGGGATCTACAACAAGAGCGACAATAGTTGGACGTAGGCCAGCTCCCCCGTTACAAGATTATGCTAATATTACCGGATACTAGACTTGACGCCGTACTAAAGACAAGTCAGCCTGAGACAGGCTGAGCTGGCCTGACAAACCGTGTTTTCCAGGCTTGTTTCCAAAAGAAAGCAAGAGCCCAGAGCCAATAGAGCGAGGCCATTCTAATTTTAGCACAGCCCCCAAGCCACAGCATGTCGGAGGACAAAACGTAAATCTCGAGCATCGGTTCCCCTTCAACTTCCCATCCATAGAAACACATGTTACACCTCCGCCCATGATGTCGACAAGGGTTCCCTCAACGACCCCTACGACGCCGAGCCTGACGCAGTCAGTATCAATCGAGTGCAACAGGTCTGCAAAGGTCTACAAGGCAAGCTTCCGGTTTAGGGGAAACGCTCGCTAACGTCTCTTTAGATGGAAATAATTGACTCAAACTCCCTTCCATCACCGATCGATCGAAATGCCGATGAAAACGATCTCACCCGGGCACATGATCATGAACCTTTGTGCAAAGTCACTGTTGGACAGAATTCTCAACGTCTGGATCACCCAAACTTGCTCGACAGTGAACAGAGTTCCGAGAATTCCTTCGTACCAGACCCCGAGTCGGGTCACTTGGCCACTACCCTCAACGTCCAGCACCAAGATCAGGCTGTGCCGGTCGACAATTTCAGCACGGCATTTTACGGCCACCGCTATGATGGCTTTCCCGCTTTTGGCGCGCCTAGTAGCAACAACGAGCGGTGCGAGGACAGCGACCCCGTGGAGGAACGATCGCTTGCAAGTACGGCAGCGTTTCCCAGCTCACCGACCTTGAGTATACACTCAACAGCGGTTGACTCCGATGACAAGACGGCACTCCGTAGCTCTTCTCCATACCAAGATTCTCTGGTAGACGAAAAGATCGGGAACGGCGAGACGCAAGACCCCAGTCATTCCATTTCTGAATCCCAACAAAGAAGGGATACGCTAGCCAGAGACCTCTCATACGCTGAACACGGGCAAGAAACGCGAGGGAAGACACTCAAACGTCAATCGTTCGCAGATGATGCACCAAGTGCAAGTGTGAAAAGACAGAGGCTCGAGGAGTGAATACTTGGGCAGGGAGATGATCTGATCTGACTCGAGGAACGAGTGGATGCTTGTTTACAATTTCAACCGCTAAGATATATATTTGAGAAGCTATTGTTCCAGTCCAGTCAATGTCCCCCCTAAACAGTCAGTGCAGTCATGATGGGGCAACACTCTGTCTCAGTTGGTAGAATCATCATATGCAGTGAAACATCTACCATCACAATAGCTCAACTGACTGACTTGAAGAGCTCAACCAGTCCTAGAGGCCTCCAAGTCTCTATTTCCCTTTCGTAACTCTTACATTCGAGGTTTTCTCCTTCTCATCGTCCCTGACCGCTGAATCCCCAGCTTGTTCCAATTTGCTGGCTTCATACGAAGCCTTGAAGTCGTCCCGGTCAGGCTTAGACATGCTGGAAAGTTCTTGGATGTTCGGAAATTTGCTCTCATCGTCTTCACCTAGAAACCTATCCCGTGTTGGTACATCTGGTTCGTCCAAGCTTCTCAACACTTTGATTCTAGGACAAATGGTAGACGCCATACCTGCCACGTGTCAATGAGGACTCATGCTGGAGTTACATATCACTGGAGGGGCCTGATGGTAGGCATTACTCTGCGAGACTTATGTCGTACTAACCTGTGTAATCTTTGTCCACGGTCTTAGTGGCTGCCGTGCGTTGATGATGGATGCCGCTTGCGTGGGGTCTTTCATGCGCCTCGATGGCCAGCGGTTCGACTGTGAGCAACTCTTTCCTACGTAATTTTGTAGTGGGGGGTCCTTTCTCCATAATGATAGCTATATAACTGCTAAAGCCGAGATTGTTTGGTGGAAACACTTGAGAAAAGAGACAATTCCAGAAAACGGACTGTTGAGAGAAAGAAGAGTGCGTTAAGTATCGCAGGCATAAGCAGATGACCATCAAGGAGTCTGACTGCTGAATGATCTCACCCATATGACCACCATCCTCACTTGATACCACGTACGTCTGCTAACTATAGCAGCATGTCACATCTAGATTAAGGGGTAAAACGGCAACTATGGGTGTGCAGCTTTGGTCTGGAGGCTACGACAGACGTGCCAGCTCAGGTTATATACGCACATGTGACATTGATCTTCTGCGCTAAAGTTGGCTTTTAGTCCTTGTTCGATAATGTAATTAATGAGTTGACAGTTATTGTTCATTGAGTACCTTTTGCCGTCAACTAGGAAGAACAATTGCGCAGCTAAGATGGACTGTCACCTTGGGACAAATAGTTACTCGCTTGCAGAAAGGAGACCAGTTTCATTACTACTTCAATCTCAATACGAGCGAGCGATCAAATAACTAACATACTAGCTAGTGTCTAATAGCAAATGGATCCCCATAAATAACCCGTGCTTTATACCACGGGAGTTCCAGATCACGCATGACAAGGCTGTGCTCATTTTGAACGCTGTGCTGGACGAACGCTCCCTCGCACGCCACGCAAAGCAGGCACAAGCTCGCCGAGGACGAGATTCAGATCATGAATTCGGGATATGAGGCTGATGGGGAGATGAAAGCCTCTCCATTTGAGAGTTGATCGAGGCCAATGGGTTCATTCGTGGCTCTGCCATCCTCACAATTGAAGGTGGCGTCACTCATCTGAGGCGACACCAACGGTCCTCCGAGTACTTCCGCCGAATCCAGAATGTACTCCCGAATACGACTGCAGTCACAATAGACGTGCTCCAATAGTTGTGACTTCAACTCGTAAACCTCGTGAGCTAAAGAGCTGCACTCCTCGAGTAGGGCGACATGGTAACTCTCCAGCTCCATGGCATGAGTGTCAAGTTTCTCATAATAGTCTCGTTTTCGTGCACGATGTTCTTTACCAGAGCTTCTATTTTGTTCGAGTAACTTAGCCCTGCCTTGGGCTTTCTCCGATCTCCGTTTGCTTTCGCGTGGGGGCCCTGAGCGACCACGTCCAGCTTCCTGTGAGGAACCTTTGCGTGGTGGTTGACGACGCTTCTGTCCCTGGTGGTGCTCTACACTGCTTCTGTCGTTGTTTGGTTGCTGCATAACCTTGTCCCCATCGCTGACAGTGAAGAATCCGGGGCTTTGTAGACTCATTGACAAGTTTGCCATGTCCAGGTCCAGCTCTGGTGACAAGTGGAGGGCTTTATCCCAGTCTATGGATGGGTACATTTCCGGTTGAAGCAGCGTAGACTCGAGCAACTCGCTTGGTGGTTGGTGATACGATGTGACGACCGTGTGTTCGGGCGATATTAAACCTCCCATGGTGAAGTCCAGTAAGTGGTCAGGCATCGCTTCGGCGATTGACTCTGTTGAGGGAGCTCGGTGTGACATCGGTATCTGGTACGTGACCTGGACGTATTCCATGAGGAGCCTCGGTACCGGCAGCAGTGAGTGGTAATTGTGATATAGAACCAAGTCGTGGAGTGCACTTTGGTCAACAGAAACACCATAATTAAAATAAAATGCCAATCTTGGGCTGGAAACAAACGTGGAAAATACAAGTTGCTTGTGCCTGATAAATCACCGTATCAACCCGGCAGCCACGGTCAAGTCCGTAGCCCCTCATTCAGTATACATCCATTCGGTTACACGAGAAGCAAGCCACAATAGGTTGACGCGCTGCAGAAGAGAAAATCGAGGGGCCAAAGGATCTACCAGATCTGCCGAGTTGCGAGAGCAGGTCACACCATGTTCGCAGGAGGATGAATTCGGATCGATCCATCAATGTGACACGGCAGTGATCGCTCAGGCCGTTGGTGAGATGTTGCCCTGCTCGCCTTGAACATCTGTCCCCGATCAGCGACAACCTTCACTCACACATCCCAACTTGGCGACGAGCTCAGCGCCGTTAGCGGTCACTAGTCGATGTAACCCTTGCTCACTTAGACGCCACACGGCGCTTCGTAAAATGGCAGCGGCCGCCATCCGCGAGCGAATCGGATACAAGCAAGTTGTGGTTCCTTCCAGATGCTGTAGGTTTGCAATGCGGCCAACATCCAACATGTCGAGGGTCTGGCAAGCTTGCGCAATTGACCGGAAGATTACTCTCGACATGAGGTGGGTTACCCCTCAATCCTTTCACGGAGACTTGGGTGCATGTGCGCGCTTTGACACCTTGAAATTTTCTAGGATCATGTCCCAACCGAGTTTCCACTTATTCGATTGGCCAGCAGCTGTTTGTGAACATGGTGTCGAGAGTGTTGGTTCTGCTCTTGGCCGGAAGGCGCAGTATCCGGGCACGTTTAACTTTACTCGTTTGAGAATATCACTTCTTACCGTTTGGCCCGATTTAATGTAGATTACTATGCTTGCGTATCTATCTGCTGGTCGATGATCTTGTCGACCTGTCCTTCACAACGTTTGTCGTGTAGTTCTAGGCTCTTTGATGGAATAGCGCGCGCTAAAACTTTCTGCCCTAAACCGCGAGAATGGGGGCCACATCCTGGCGCAGGGGCCTTCCCGCCCTTCCATCGCTGCTGATCCCATCTCTGGTTGCATGCCTCACGCGTAACGTGAGAGGCGACTAACAGGCCCCCCCCCGCACCTGCTGACTGCGCCATCGTTTCCTCGCTCTCAAGATCTCATACCCGTCAAAACATGCAATCTAGAGCGCTTAACAAGGCAGCTAACTGACGGCCCCTGAGCTTGACCCCGCCACGTTGTGTACCTGTTTAGTCAGGAAAACCGTTACCTGACACCCGACAAATGCTGGTCACCCACTCTTCAATGGAAGTCGCAATTATGCCCGTGAAATCACTAGCCTGCAGGAAAAGCTTGGACACGCGAGTTTCAGTACTCCTCTTATCAGCTGTGGATCAATCCAAGAGGTCCAGGTTTTTTTACCTTCTTGCGTTCCAACGTCAATCCTGCGAATCGCGGTTTGATGCTACCCTCTTAATCTTTGAGACAGACATGTCAGTGTGGTCCATTTGTAGGCCACCACCCTGCGGCTAATTCTTATCCTTGTCTATGGCCGCATCCAGACCTACGACACACACATGGATGTCAGTTCGTACGTTCAAGAGCTTTCTCGCCAATTCCGTGACAATGTCTCTCCTTGCTTTCGGGCCTATTGCCTTTGCTGTTGGTGGGATCCGGAGCATACCGACGCAAGCGTGTGTTAGGTAAATCACCTGAAGGTTGCTCATTGCTTGGATGCAGCTCGCCATGTCCATTGTCCATGAACCTAAGCTTGCGCCGTCCGCTTTTGTCATACCGACGATGTCCATCCCGCTGTGGACCTGGTCGATTATTAGATTTCTAATACCTTTGAGCTGCTCGGATAACCCGATTCTGGGGCTGTTCTCCACATCATCCGGCCATGTTTCCGGCCCTGTAGTGTGATATGCGTGTGAATACCGAGAAATCTCGGCGATGGCAACGACATCGCTCGCAAGGTTGCACCTGATCGATCGCATCTTACCAGGTTGTTTCTGTGGTCCTTCATTGTCATGTATCCATAGAAGGTCCGGCAGTTCCGACAAGACTGCCGAGCGTGACTCGACACATACACTACCCAGAACTCCGACATGGCGTTGGTCGGAAAGAAAACACTGTGGGCAGCGAGAAGGCTTGAGACGAAAAACGCCATCGATGATAGGTCTGTTTGCTTGGCTGGTGGAAACGGACCCAAGGGCAATGCTGAGCTTGATGACACGCCGGCTGGTTAAAGACATTTGCCAGATGTAAACCCTGAGTTCGATGGGTAAATTACAAAACTTGGTCATCCTCAACAGGCCGATTATGGCAACAATGGCAGGGCCGAAATATTATTCATGCTACTTGATTGCTCTTATAGCTAAAGCCCAAAGTCTTACATTGGACTACCTCAAGGCAGACTGCGCAGAACCATGACAGTGTTGCCTTACATAGACCTCCCAACGAAAGGGCGAACCAGCCTGAACACTGTGCATCCCCAATGTGAAGACTGTCACCTCGGTACTCATGGGGGATGCCTACCATGGGTCGGGATGGAGTAAGGAGAAGAGAAAGATTAGATGATGAATGATTCATTACGAGGTGGCCACGCACACTGAATCCAGCCCTCCAACCATCCTGCAGAGTGCATTTGTCCCTCCCAAATATGGCGAGCTCGTGAAAGCGGAGTTGCCCCGAGTCGAGTCGGTGTCGACGCCTGCCGGCGGCCGTTGCCATTCCATCAGATAACATCAGGTTTCTACACTACCCACTTCTCTCTTTCCCAGTGATGCTTTGCAACCTCTAATGCTAATGGCTGGGGGCAGAGTTACAATTGTTAGACGGCATGACGGCGGAATGATCCAGCCTGGAGTATGGGCAGGAAGGAGGGACCAGGATCACTGAACTAGCAGGGAATCTCATGCAACAGGTAGAGAGTGCGATGCACACTCGAGCCAAGTCCTCTGCTTCAGAGTCTGATGGTGGTGCTATGGAGCGCTCGTGGGAATCAGCAATGAACCAACAGGTCTCCTCGCCACAGACCTAGATCAGTCCGCTCGGATTGGGGGAAGGAATAGCTGGACAAGCTCAGTTAGAGTTGGAGCACGCATCAAGATCGTATCATGTCCAACTTGGAATCCTCGATGTGGTGGGGACTTTCGATGAGCGAAGACAAGATTGGTGATCAGTCGGACTCGGACATTGGTGGCGCCTCCTTAACCAGGCCCTCGGTACCCTAAGGACGAGGATGACTAGCAACAGTCTATACTTGTGCGTCATCATGAAGCACTATAGTATCTGGGGCCTTGATCAGGATGACCCCCGTCGATGGTTGACAGTGGTTTAGAGCCACTCACTTGTCGTAGACGAGGCAGGTATTTCAACAGCCCAAGCCCAAGCCCATAACACTTCAGATTGAGACTGTTCGTTACTTCCCTCTAACACTTTTCACGGCTCAAGCTTCGATCTGTTGAGTAAGTCAGCGGCCAGTCCTTCTTAAATTGCGGTGTCTCATGTGAACCGCAGACAGGCAGTATATGACCAGCCGGCTCCAACTTTACCGCATCGGGTGCTCAATTTCCTCAGCCCCATGACAACTGGCACCAACACACGCCGCCTTGAACAACAACAGACCAACATGGACGACATCAACAGAACAGCAGCCTGCGTTGAGCAAGACAGCCAATCGGAACGCAGGCATCAGATAATCCTGCCCTCCCGGGCTGTGGCACCTGGGGGTATCGGCGAAACGCAGCATTTGAGGTCTCCAGCACAGCCACCGCCGGTGGTGACCTCGCCTACACTTCAGCCACCAAGATGCCCGTTGCCCACGCGACATCAACCATGGCCCTCTTCGCAAGAGTACACTTCAGGGCAAGGCTTCAGACTCCCTCCCCTCTCTGCTGTTCTCGGCCCCAATCCTGGCACTGGAGGACCGTTGGTCTCCGTGGGGAGTCCCCATCAAGCGGGCGAGGGTTTCCCACCGGCTCGAAATGTCTCTCACGGCCATGGCTCTGACCAAGACCTCCAGGACCGTCGGCCGGGTCTTCACAATTCATATGAACCACGACAGCGTGTCTCAATTGCCTGCACATATTGTCGGGGCCGTAAGGTTTGCGAGGCACCTCCTTGGTACATATATTCCCATACTGACCTTCGTTATTAGATTCGTTGCAGTGGTCATGTGGGCGCCATTGACAATAAGTGTGACCAGTGCAGGGTCAGGAACAAAACGTGCAACTTTGAGCCTACTAGCACTAATCCTTTTCCCTCGCTTGCCTTTATTCCCTTCCAACCTACCAGGAGAAGCAGGGTAGTTAGATGGGGTTAGTGAGGATGATGGATGCCTCTATTGGCTGTTTGGTGGCTTTGTGGAAAGCAGACGATTCTACTGTTGCCTAGTCCTGTCATTACAATGAGCTACTTCGTATTTCCAGAAATCGTTGGCCCTATGTGCAGAAAACCTTCGTAGGACGCCACCAAGACCTCCAGGATCCCATTCCCAAAGCGCATGCTGAGCCAACCACCAACAGCAAACACCCTTGCGGGATCTAATCTCGCAAGAGTCAAGCGCGTGCGCGCCACCCCCTCTCTGCTCTACTAGTTCATGGCGCTTGGAACGCTCGACCTGGATGTAGGCTCAACGGGTTTTCCTGGTTCTGGAACTTGGCTGCCAAATCTAGTGGATCGAAAAATAATCCGGACTCCAAAAGCTGCTGAACCACCATTTTAGAGTCCGGGCTGTTTCGCTACCCACCTGCAAGTGTCGCGAGCTTGCACGAGTGATAATGGCTGCAGGCATGAAGCTGTTACCCCCCAGATGCGACCCCCTGTACACATCTGGTTTCTCAACAAACGCACTTCGTCATCTCCAACGTTGTTGGTCACAGTACGGAGTAGTTGGGCGATATGTGGCCTGATCGCCAATTCTGGAGCCTCATGCGGCCCTGCACTTCAGGTCAGTCACTTGACACCAGCAACCAACGGGATCCTTTGCTACCAATCAAGATCGTCACGCGGAGATCATTCCGGTACGTGCTTGAAGGCTGCAAGGATCACACAGGGCTGGAAGTGGACCACAAGCAGGGATCGACTCCAATCACAAATGTCGGATAAACAGTACATACTGGCTCACCTTAGTACAGATGATGTTCCAGGTTTCTACTATGTTCTTGCTCTACCTGAAGATACCCCATACCGACACCTAGCCTCACCATACCACTATGTAGCTTCTCGTACCTGCAGATTATGCGAGTTCTGGGGTACGGAATTGCAGCCCTAAAGCAAGCAAGATGACCGCGCAGCCCCATGGATGTAACTACTTCGCTTGAGCTGAAATTCCGTCAAGGCGAGCGCACCAATTCATGCTCAGAATACCGTCACCATGCATATTCAATGACAATCTTGATCTAATCAGGCGGCGCTTATTGCTTGCCCTTGATGATCGACACGGAGGGTGGCGGACATCCTGGCATGACTCTTGCCGCAAGGTAGACGAGATGAGCGGAGCTGCTGTTCCATGTTTTCCTGTCAACAGGCTCTCCTCTTCCCAACTCCATCTCTTCCTCGTCCCTCCTCATGTCTTATCCCAACGACTGACGTTCCCTGAGCCCCACAATGTCTACTCGGTTAAGCTTGATGTCAGCTAGCTTTCGTTCCACGTATCCTATCCCATTGCGTACCTTTTCCCCACGCAACTCCATCGGCACAATGTGCTTCCCGGCCTGCTCATCGCGAGACCACCGATCGTGACTACAACAAGGCAGAAACTAACCTCGGTAAAGGACGCCCCGATTCGCAACAACGATACCTCTCGAGGCCTCAGCCTGACAAACTCTCACCTTCACACATACACGGCTGGTCAGAGAAGTCAAAGGTCCACTTGCCATCAAGCCGATCGAGCCCCGTCCCTATGATCCCCATAGGAAGGAGGTGGACAACTCCGGTTTCGCCAATATTTCGGTTGCAAAGGCGGGGAGGGTCCGCAGCACTGCTGCTCCCCAGCACCCGTCCTGGCGTTTGCTGAGGTGGTTCTGCTAGTTTACACCACAACAGAATGCCGGCTTCAACCTACAATAATTTTCACCGTCTACACGAAGACTGGAAACGACATGCTGTCCGACCATCGCTCATAGACTAGTTTATGTATCGCCCAACAAAGCTCGATGTCATTTTTTGACCATAATATGCCAGATCTCTGGTGCCTATGCCTGTTCCTCTTTCTTTCGATCCAACACTGCCATGTCCTCGCGCGTCACTGCTGACCGATTTTTGACTTAACCAGTCGTCATGTCAAGTCCACCTCGTGATATCATGCATTGGAGAGAAGTTATGTCGTAGCCTCTTTGATGACTTTTCGTGTTTGTGCCGACTTTCAACGCCGGGAGTTGACATCATTGTAGCCCTTGGGTTCAGGGTAGCCTCGCTTGACAACGACATCGTAAGCTACCCTATATCGATTGGGCTCTGCTCTGAGAAGTGACTCGACTATCCACGATCAACAAGCCACGCCCTATAGACACTACCTTTCTCTACCCCTTCAAAAACTTGGGTTTGACTATTTGAATAAATCATGTACAATTACAGATGCATACAATGCCGTTTTATTTTGTGTGAGAGTGTTTTCAAACTGTTCGATCCGTGTCACATGTGGGTTTTGTCCTATTTCCAACAAATTCCGCCGTTGGCCTCTTACCGCTATCAAATTTCATTGTACAAGCCGTCCCAATTGACTTCTGTGATATAGTACCAACATAGCACAACTACTTCGAAAGGAAGGAGGGTATACGTGTTGTTATGTTGCCACGGTTGCCCACGACTTTGTAGAGTGGGCCTTGAGAGGTTGTTGAACCAAAGTCGGTATGCCGTACTGACAAATTCCAAATTTAGGCCTTGAGCCAATATCCACAGCAATCCAATGATCTAATTTTATAACATATCTTGTGGTCACGGTTAACTCAAGTCAATGGCTATATAAGACTCATCATCATGTTTACTAGTCTTTGTTGCGATGTGTGTCGGTCTGAGATGAACTATATAGATTTTCTGATCTACGCTGCTATAGCGGTTACTTCCGCTATTGCACAGCCCTGCAACGAGGATTCTACCAATGTCCCAGTTGTGCCGAATCCAAACTACAACATTGATACTGCCTACTACAAACAAACTGACCCCATACCTGGACCAACAAATTACCCAGTACCCGAGTCTCCGGTCCCTTCAATTCCCGGCTACGGAGATGGAGACACAGGAAAGCCTGAACATGGCGATTCAGATAGACAAACACATCATGGAGAACTCACATACTACGATCTTGGCCCTAGGGATGGGGCCTGTGGAGAAAACTACTCCGGAATGGACTGGACAGTGGATATCGCTGCTCTCTCTCACTTGCTCATGGGGCCACAATCCAAAGACAACCCTCTTTGTGGCCGCACTGTTACCATTCTAGCCAACGGGCGCCAAGCCACTGCTGTGGTAAAAGATAAATGTGATGGTTGCTCGATGAACGACATCGATGTCAGCAGGAAAGTATTCAAGTCACTGTGGGGTGACCTGGAAAGGGGTCGTACACCTGTGGACTGGTACTTTAATCAGTAGTGCTTCTAACTTGCGGGTTATCGAGACTAAAGCCTTTGCTAGGCCCCCAGCCTGGCAATAGAACTCTACGAGAGAATTCTCTTTGAGCATAAGGGGCTGTACTTAAGTAGTGTCTTGATAGAAAAATTCGTAGGAAGATTAGGCGAAAGGCAAATTCCATACATGCTGTATGGAAACGTGAAAGTCCAGAGGTCTCCTAGCCGAAATCAAAGCATGCGAGCCTTACTAGCATAACCAGTTCATTGTGAAAAGAGCAAGTCACTTTTTGACAGAGTCGAGCATTCCAGATAGTTGACCCGTGTTCTAGGACCGATGCGTGCTCCTCAAGCTGATGGATTTATCTGCCACTTCATACCACCGGGTCTCCAGAGTTATCACGTAGCACTGACTGACCGAGTATAACCTTTCATTCTAAATTCTATACTAATTTATGCTGAGAGAAAGCCCTGATGGCTTTCCAATTTCCAGTATGCTGGGGCTCATTCATCACGTTTCTACCTACAACCACGGTCGTTGACATCTCATAGCCCCTAAAGTCAACAGTGAAGTGGACGAGGTGCCAAGGGCGCTACCTGGTTATTGTCTTTGAATCCATAGTGTTACGGTCCACGTTAGGTTCTCCGGCTGCCACTTCGGGAGCTTCTATAGCTTACGACTTCAGTTCCTTCACGACTCGCCGCTGAACCGCGTTTTCTTGCATTCGAATCGCGCTTACTGCATCCCTGCCCAATGTAGGGCAAATTTCTTTCGTCCAACTTAGTTGGGGGGGGAAGTGAGGAAGAACGAGGTTTCATTACTCGAAGAAAATGTGTTTTAGAGATTTTTCTCTTCTCGATGAAGATATCTCTTAGTTCTGTATTCCAGTTCTTCGCTAGGGCCCGGAAAAATACTGGCCAGGCTCTGTATTCCTTATATCTGTGTCTCCATGCACCTCGGGACTCCTCTGGGGGCAGACTGCCGCGCCAGTACCGGCTCGCGAATTTGACGAACTTTGGCCAGGAGACGCGAGGTCCCGTCATTGCCACTCCTATATGGAAAGAGTAGGTGGGTTTTCTTATATTGCGAAAAGCTGTGATATAAAAGGCTGTGCCCACTTTAGTGACAGCCAGCTTGGCTTACAACAAAGGTGAAGTGGTGTGTAAGCACAAAAGAATATCTATGTTCGGCGAGAAGTAAAGTTAGACTTATTCCAGATATGGAGCACTGATCATCTCAGCTGCGCTTTGAGATGCATAAGTGTATTTTCGGACAGCAACACAGAAATACCAGCTGCACTCCTTGTATAAGAGACAACGCATCCCATGTTTCACAAGTCAATACGCCAGCATCCTCAATATGCCTACCGCAACACGAAGTACCCGCAACAACACACAATGCAAGCCAGTCAAGCCCAAGCCTACTCAAGAGAAAGCACCATGCAAGTTAGTCAAACCCAAGCCTACTCAAGAGAAAGCACCATGCAAATTAGTCAAGCCCAAGCCTACTCAAGAGAAAGCACCGTGCAAGTTAGTCAAGCCCAAGCCTACTCGAGTGAAAGGAGGGAAAAACGAAGAGCAAAAGCAACCCCTCCACCTCCAAGTACAGAACGATATTTTGCTCCAACGATTGTCAGAGCAGACGAACCAGCTCTTAAGTAATATAAGCAGGCTTTCGATCAAGGTGAAAAGGCTGGAACTCGGTCAGAGTAACGGGGAGTGGGAGGAAGAAAACTCAACAAGCGATGACGATGCTAGTCGTAATGATTCCGATACAGATGGTAACGGGGAGTGGGATGAAAAAACCTCAACAAGCGATGACGATGATGATCGTAATGGTTCCGATACAGATGGTAACGCGGCACATTATGGATCTTCTGCGTGCGAATCGAGCGACTAAGGATGGCACGGGATGATATTTAAAGATCAAGCCCGGCATGAGAGCTCTTTCGAAGCCTTATAACCGTTTAGTTAGATTAAACTATGTATAAATGCTCCATACTCTCTCAAAGGTAAGGTGCTTCCACAATAGCAAAGAACATGGTTTTCTTCCCAATATAAGCATTATAACTTGATACTCCCAAAATTATCATATTAAACCATAGAATTGTTTTGGAATTATTGTTCTGTATTATACAAGTCCTGCCCATGTGTATATAAGTTTGAAGACTCGCACTTTTGCCTTATGTCTAGTGGTTTTTCTATACGACAGGAAGACATATCAACCCAAGTTCGTAGGCACATCGGCATCTATTGTCATGCGACTCTGGTCCATCAATAATCCTACAACTCACTGTGTCAATCTGCCCATCTCACGCCGTTGATGAGATATGATTTACTGACTTGACTTGTATAAGGGCAACATGAGGGGGAGCCAGGATTCGGGGAGTCATATCCCGCAGCCTCGCTGTTATACTGTTGTCTCTTTTAGGTTTGTTGATGAGTCAGACTCCACATGTTTACGATGCAGTAGTGCCACACGGCTAAGTGTCAAGGGCCTAAGCTACGTTGTTGGTGTGCATCGCGAAAGGCGGATAACTCCGGCGCGAACGGCGCAAGGGAAATGACCCCTCTATCAGTTGGTCAAGACAAACAATACGAGTTCATGAATTCTGGCCAGTAAGACCACTTATCAAGAATGGACTCCACCAAGGGGTGCTAGGAATTGGATCCGCTGTACCGTGACAGCTATACAAATTTATAATCAGTAGCGGTCCCAGTTAAACAACCTCTGCCAATAGGCGTAATCAATAGTAAAAGCTCGGTAGGTAAGGGTGAGAGGTTATAAAGATTGGTATGTAGGTGATAAAATTCATATTACGTAGTAGGCATTATCTGATTAAATATCTTAATTAAAGCCTCTCCCGTGTTTTCTGTCTCACACAATGCTTTAAATACGCTAAGGATCAAGATTCTATAAAGTTTCTACGATACCTTGCGTTGTTGTGACCTCCAGTCTGTTCTGCTCGCCCGTCATGTTATGCCTCGGTAATACTTCAGTAGCTGCCTAAACCACCCCTTACCCCCTACCCCCACTCCAACAGCTTCTTCCTATATGGCGAGTAGAAAGAAAATGATGTAGAGCGGAAAAAGAGGACTACGTGCTGAAGTAAGCAAGGACAGATAGATGACGATGAGTCGAGCGCAGCATTGAAGCCAACAGCGTTTCTATCTGGCTCGTTTCTCAACCCATGCGCTGGGTCCAGGCTAGGGTAAGAATAGGACAGAGACCAATTTGCCCCCAGCTGTCGAAAGAAATGTCGGGGGTGGGCCTTTGTCTACGAGATCGATAATGATGAGAACCATTGGCCCATCTGCCACCGTGAAACATGCATTGACCAGCAAAGATTTGTGATGTTGGCACTCTGGGCTACTTACTGACTGCGCGGATAGCTCCGTTGATGCCAGAGATACATCGGCACTGAAAGATTGGGGTAGTCTAAAAGAAGCTCTGTTCGAGGTAAATTGATACAGTTATTCGCCAGTATTGCTTACCCACTCACAATAGATGGGCTGAACCCTACTGCAATTTTAGATCAACAGATCGTGTCGCTATAGTCCGCACTCTTACCAGCACAGCACTTTATATAAAAGCTAACAATGCGCCCATTGATACAACATGGCAGACATCGTTATGGCAGCCGTCGACGGAATTTCTCTTAAACTCTATAACAACTGTAGTGATCAGACCATCTGGCCCGGACTGACGGCTAACGTGTCTAACCTAATGGGCGATCCTTTGCCGCGAGGCCTAGCGTTGGGACCCGGGGAGTCATTCACAGTCCCTTCCATCCTCTTACCTATGACGGGCAGAATTTGGGCCCGACAGCACTGCTCCTCTGATGGGACTAACTGTCGTATAGGTTCCTGCAATAGATCAAGCTGCTGGGGGCACTCGTCCAAGCATGTTACACTTTTCGAAATTACCGCAAACGCCAAGAAGATTTGGTATAACTTAAGTCTTGGTGAGTGGATGAGGAGGATAAATCATCAGCGAGTGATTCCGCAAAGTGCTGAACTTTTCTAGTGGACGGGTTTACTTTAGGCATGTCTATGGTTCCTGACAACAAGAGTTGTCGTCAGCTCGTCTGCGACGCGCCCCCGTTTCTTGGAGGGAATGATCCCTCAAACACGTGGTGTCCTGCGACAAACCTGATCTTGTCAAAGCCCAGGGAGGCTTTCACCAGTCTCGACCAGGTAGATGGATGTCTCTCAGACTGTTCGCTATATGAAAATACCACCCTTTCATCTCAGTACTGCTGTACAGGTAACTTTGCGAATGCAACAACGTGCTCAGCTAGCAACCCATGGTTCAAAGCTGCATGCCCCGATGCCTATAGTTACGCATTCGATGACCCCTCATCGCTCGAAGACTGTACGTTCTCGGACATGACTGTTAACTTTCTCTGCAAGAAATGGTAAGAGCACGCCAAGGTCGGTTTAATGGTGGTTGAGAGAAAGCTGGAGGATCAAGAAACGATCCGGTAATCCTCTTTTTTTAATAAAGAAAACAACAAAAAAGAATGAGAAGATAGACTAGTCCAAGTCGACTATAGAAACTTTGAGGCTGGCATGTACCTAGAGTTGAAATCATGTATGTAGAGTCAAGATGAATAGAAGATGCGGGCAATGAGGACAAAGTCATTGTTTTATCAGGAGGGGTACGTACGAGCGACAGCAGGAGGAAAATAACAGCGCTTTCAAAATAGACCGCTGGGGCAGCGAAACAAATTCAGTCTTACGAATAAAAAGAAAACCTCACTATGTATAGACGCTGATATGCTACCCAGCTTCTTTGCCTTGGTTCAACTTTTCTACTGGGCCGCACCAATATGTAGCTCTGGGGCTGCATACGAGAACCGTGCAATGAGGGGAGTTATATATGCTTCTGCTTGTCTATGATTGCTTCACCGTCAGGATAGCCACTGCTCATGCGGCCATTGAACCAATGTGTCACAAATGGGATGATACACCCTTTGGAAACGGACAGCTTTCTGCTACGAGTATTGTACATCCTCCAATACTATACTGGTCAATATATACTTTCAAGATGGCTATTGGAATCGTTTTAGTAAAAATACGAGTGCAAGACTAACAAGGAAAAAAGCAAAGCCCAACAATCAGCATTACAAAAAGGATTAGTTATTGGGAGATACCAAACTTAATCAATAATAATTACTAATGAAGAAATCACTCTCCGGAAATGGGAGGTCACTGTCGATGCCAATCAACTTACTTAAGCGTTTTAAATCAACTAGATCACTGTCATTGCTCGAAAGGATATTGGAGAATGCAGACATCAGCCGATTCCACAAGTAATGGTAGCGTTTAAACCGCCTATATGGAACCTTTGCTACAGATTTGCCAAACCGTGCTGATAAATCACAATTGCTCCATAGTACCACGCCACGATGAGTTGGCTCATTCCGCAAAGGTGACAATGCACAACCCACCGCTTAGATCTGGCGCGGCCTTAGCCAAACCACTTGATCAAACTCTTGATCCTGACTCTTGCAGACTTCTTTCTGACGCAAGTTCCAGGCCTGGGAGTTTGAAGAGAGCAATGACTCGACAGGTTCGACTGAGAGATGCTAGCCATTATGGGATCCTACTATATGTCAGCAAAATCATTGCATGTAGAGCAGAATACCTTGAGTCATCTTGCAGAGTCTAATTCACCTCATCTGGTGGTGCATATGCTGCCACAGTCTCAGGGGTGTCAGCCATTCGATTCTCCCGGCTATGTAGAACAGCTGTGAGGGCCTCATTAGGTGGTGCCGTCCCAGACGATGGCTCAAATATGTCATGGCCTGAATGGATCTCTTCATATTCATTGGCGTAGAGGCCTGCACTGTTCGTAGTTTGGATTAAAATCTGTCTCATGTTGTCGTTAGGTTCACCCGGTCATAGTTGGACTTGTAATATCACCTTGCATACCAACCTTTCTGATGAATTCCCCAAGTAAGCGCATGGTTAATTTAAGTAATTAAGTACTGGGCACAAATATGAGCTAGAACGAACGTGAGTAAGCAAATAGTTTAAGACGAGATTCATGATTAGACCAGTTCCATCCTGGATTTATAACCTATTCCAAGGTAGTAGGTCAATATCTTACCCTACGCTCCGGCTGTACTCCCTTTCACCTGGCCAACTTCGGTTGGCCGCTAGTAGGACGAGTCGTCTAAGTGCTACTGTTCAAATATGACTATTTCACTATCGGGTGTTCTATTATGACCATTTTACTCACACTCTGGTGACGATAGTCGTAAATAAAGTACGGGTCTAAGCGAAACTTTCAATGAGTCCAGCTCTGTATCGTGACCCCTTCGGAGGTGCGTAATAGTTTAAGAGATAAAACAAAGGCGTAAAACTGGCACGTCTATATATAGTGTTAGCAGGGCTTATAATTTGTATGGTGTAGCGGTAAATCTCCAATTTATGAGATATCTATTTTGGTAAAAAAAAAAAAAAGGCTGTTTCTCTTCTTACTGATTCCCCCACACGACCTCTATTAGTACCACACCAGTGAGCAAAAATAGTAAGCAAAGTTAACAGCAGTTATCTTAGGGTATAATGAGCAGGCTAAAGTAAAGTTGAAAGAGCTTTATTGTTGTGGCTACAAGAGCTAATGTTGTAAATAACGGGGGGCCCATAGAATGGCTATGCCCAGGCCAATCCAAACAACACGACTTTCACCACCCATCGACTCTCCCACCAACGAAGATGCAATTATGGCGAGATATACGGCTATTTGATGATGCCGTGTCTGAAGAACCTTGGGAAGTTACTTTTTCGCAGTCTAGAACGGACAGGTAGGACGATAGGTCTGGGAGGGACTGTGATGCGTCTTGTTGTCGCGAGGCGTCTATTGGCGATAAGGACAACCTAGGCACACCCACTGCTGAGGTGACTGTGGCACTGACGCTGCTATGGTTTCCGGTGAATTTGAAGGGGTTTGTTGGTGCAGGTTGCACTAATTCTGGACGCGGCTCCACTGGGCCACGCAGCTGCTCCGAGGTGGAGGCAGACCACGATGGTGACATATTATCAACTCGAGCAGTCGTCAAGATCTGGAGTGGCAGACGACGCAAGGCGCGTGATTATTCTGCCACTTGTTGACACGTGGTGCTGTTTAGCTTGATAACGTAGCTGGAGTTGAAACGGCTATGTCGACGACGGGTCGCTCTATACTTCTTTATGCTGCTGCCGCCAGTAACACGAGGCGAGAAATGTGACGGTGATTCCTATAAATAACAGATGGGCAGCGGAGTTACAGCCCCTCACTGCCATTAGAGTTAGATAACCGAGTTCCTCCAATCACAGCAGTAAGCCACGACCTTGTTGCAGGTCTGGTCCTGATCTTCGTCATCACCATCGTTGTGTTTGTCCATGCCCCAGTCATCAGCAACATCAACGCCTGATGGAGACGGAGTCATACGCCCACGGCTGCTTCCCGAGGTCGGTATAGGCTTTTATAGAGCTTGAGTGTGACATGTAAGAGGGTTTACACTTTTTGTTTATCGCCCCGGAAAGTGCTCTGCTGGCTCGCACAAATCAGGCAGATGCAGGGGAGTTCTCAGTGAGACGCAAATTCAGGTTTGGTGACCTATGAGAAGAACCGTTTTTGATGTCGGCTGTTTCAGGAGTTCTCATCGCAACCACCACCATACTCTGGCCTAATGAGTTCCTGACAGCTCGCTATGTCTGACCTCGGTTCTCATTTTGAGCCCCAAGGATTGTACCTTCATTCGGAGTCTTTGCTTGATGACAGCCATCTTAGGTGGCTCCCTGTGTGCTACTACAGTCCGCCTCGTTGCTGTTCTAATGCTCTATCCCAAGCGTCACGCTTCCCAAAGACGATCCAAAGTTTGAGCCACCATCCCACTTCAGCTCCTATGGCTACTTCGTCAAGGGATATGAAACCAGCCCGGCATGTCAGGGCTCAGGTCTCCCGGCTCGTCCCAAGCAACCACATTCTTTTCCCACATTCGAATAACACAGGTTCAACAGCAGTCATAGGCCTAGCCTTGATTCTCTCCAGAAACGCTATTTCTTCATCATCGTATTTCTAGATCAGCGTTCGTGGTGGCCAAAAACCCACTAAGTAACCAAGCAGGCTAGCAGCTGGGCGTAGCGTTCATCACGATCGTATTGTAGTCAAGAGTTTGCCGATCGTTTGCATAGCCTGACATAAGGCATAGGCGTGGAAGAAGGTGGATTGGAAAGATGAAAGATTCTTCTAACCGTCGCGTCGTAGTATAGTACGAGGCAAAAGCAGGCGAGTGAGTGGGCTGAATTGCTAGGCCAGTTGAACGAGATAGTTTACAACTGTCACATGTGCCTAAGAGCCAACCGTTCCCTGCAAGCTCTTTTGAATCTCCTCCGAAACCGAAAACCGCCGAGTCACAGGGTTCCATAATATCCACTCGCTATGCTCAGCGATGTCACATCCAAGTGAAAGAATACGCTTCATCCTAACCACGCTCATCCAAGGAAGTTCTAGCGTTTCCTCGTTCTCATCCACATTGACACCCGCAAACCAGTCATCCGGAAAGTATCCGTTGGTGTAAGGAAGGCCCCGCATCACGAAATCTTCGGGCAGTGGTCTTTTCAGTACGCCGCGTGCTTCCGTAGGGAAACTCTGGTTGATCTCAGCTTCGACATCAATACAGAATACGGCAAGCGACACAACGAAGTGATTTAGCATCACTGTAAGTAGCTTCCAGGGATAAATCGTCTCAATGTACGACATGGCGGTTGGAGATCTTGCGACGTGAGCCATGCAAACGAGCACAGTGTGCAGGAAAGGCAGGGTGGTGAAGTCTGCGCACCGGTACAGCACTACCTCAAGAATCCGTATCATGAAGTCGAGGGAATGGTTAATCATCTCGTCCGGCAGTATATGCGGTTGATGTCGCTTTTCGATGCTGGAGACATCAGAAGAAGAACTGGGTCGCCTTTGGGCCTCCTTTCTAGCTTTTGGCGTGAGGAGAGCGCATCCCAAAGCTGCGCCAATGAAATGTCTATTTATTATGTCATCAGCTTTACTCCTTGGCGGGACAGAGGATTCGAACTTACCCAGAAGAAACCCATGATTCGGGGAATAGGGTGATATAATCATTTAGAGAGTCGACGAAATAGTCCATGTGCTCTTGCAATCTTTCTGCGGGGTTTCCAAACCAGATGATAGCATGAACCTTGACAAAGCTAGCCTCGATAGATCCCACTCTCGAGAAACTCTCTTCCGTCGCATCAAGAAGCTTGGCCGTGGTTTGTACCGTGGCTGAGTAGGGGTCGGGTACGCGCAGCGACTTGATCAAGTAGAATAGCTGCTCCACCGAGTTTGGCCGGGCGAGAATGGCCATGTGATGATATAGCCGACCAGTTGCTGGGGACTTGTTCGATGCTTTGCCGTACCAACAGCGGGCAGCATCACGCCAGACATTGTAATCTCGCCTGTCTGCGGATTTAGCGGCCATGCAATACCGCGTGAGATCCCCGAGGCACTCTGCCCAGGTATCCTCAAAGGCGGGAATAGTCTCGTATAGCAGCGCCAACATACTGTACGCCATGCTCAGGTAGTTCCATAAATGCTCAAGACAATCTGGCAGATGTTGCATCATTATGTCCAGAGGATGATGGATGCCGTGTCTCCACATCCTGGCCGGCATGGCATACTTGGACGCCAGCTTACGCAGAGAAGGATCTGCTGAGGGCCCATGACTCGCCAGCAAGAAATCGTAGTGCTCGTCGAGAAGGGTCTGATGTAAAGCTATCAGCGCCTGCCACTTCTGGTCCTGGATCTTAACGGAAGGGTAAGCATTGAGAAGAGGATCGTTCTGAGCTTGAATGCATTCATCCTCAGCCATCTTTAAGTTCGTGTAAATACCGCTGAGCCCAGCCACGAGCTGGTTTTTGGTCAAGTGTAACTGATTGGGTTGAGGCATCATGGGCAAGGTCACTTCCTTGGGCTGGGAGGACGTATCTCTTAGCGTCTGATTTGACAGCTTTGTTGTTTGAGCCTGTTTTAGGTTTGTCAACGCTGGTCGGTATAGCGACGTGTCAAGCCCGTCGCCTTCCTCTGTGATGGCGAGTCAACGTGTATTGATGGGTCATCTTAAGTAAAAAGCGTCTCAAAGACAAGGCTGGGCCGAGAAAAGATGGGACGAGCGTGACATGACGTGCCCTGTTTGTTAGATTCCCAAACATCACATTTAATCTAACAATCAACAGTGAGGCGGGACGATCGTCGTCACATCGTCTCAAACAGGCATAGCTCAAAGGATCCCACTCATGACTTTGAGTGAGTGATTACGTACCTAGTAAGATGTTGCACAGCATCAGCCTCAGAGTCAACTGGAGCATGGAAATGTAGGACTAAAAGAACCATGTGAGATAACAAAAGGTCTCAATAAACGAGTTGTTTCGATGATTGTGTGGTTGAACCACGATAATCTATCCTGACCAGTAAGGTTCTGTCCACAGACACCATACGGCAGCCTCGAAGTCAGTAGGGAGGTAGGTTCAACAGAAGCTAAGTGATAGGCAGTACCCTTTTGTAGTGCGTAGTTTCGCCGGGAGGAAAGTAGTCCTTAACTGACGGAGAAAAAAAACAAGCTCACCTCACCAGATAAGCAGCCTGACTGCTGCTGTGACGGTAGGTTCAGTACTTACCTAACAAGGGTTTCGATGATTTCCCTGTCACGTCATTCACAATCTGATGCCGCATGCGAGTTGGACTGGTTTCGACATTTTGTAGCTCAGGCAAAACTTGAGGGCTAATCTGCAACGAGAATTTGGCGAATTAGAGAAACCCCTCTTAGTAACAAATAAAAATGAGCATATTTCGCAATATTTATACATCAATCTGGTCTCTGTTGCGTAACTGAAGCGCTTTGTTTATATCGATCCTGTCCACCAAATACAGAACCCTGAACGACCAAACACAACATCTCAGCCATGAGCCACCACGATTTTCCGATGCCCGACGTGGGTGGTGCTTTTGATGATTCCATAAAGGTATTCGCTCCTTCTGATCGAGAACCCCGTTCAATTTAGTTTTGCAATTCCCTTTCCATGCCTTGTACTCCCCACTATGCCGTTCCCCCCTCTCACTCAACCATGTATCATGCTCCATGCTCTCAAAGGCAAGGTGCCTCCACAATAGGAAAGAACACAGTTCCCCTCTCACTCATCTTATCATGCCTATTTGTCATCTCTTTGAAGAATGTCATCGATATCCATCAAAACTCATGTCGATACAGATGATACCCAGAGGCTCCATGCCCATACCGATCGAAACCAGTCCAGATTGCTTCGACAGCCAGGATTCTTTCACTGAGATAACTACACAACTTGACGGTCGTCGGTCTCTCTCGCTTGCACTGGACCGGTCATCTCACTACGTGCTCTCTGATCCATCCGGGCCTAAGCCAGCTCGATTGACATCAGACAGGCTGATGGATAAGATTGACCAGAAAGAACCGAGACTTCGACTCGTTCCCGACGCAAGGACGAGAAAGAAAATACAGCCGAACCGAGCAGTCATTTTCGAAAGAGTCTGGAACTGGTCTTTACCAATCGCCGGCTTGGAGCGGAACAAGTACCTCAGCCATATCTCAGACTCGGCAATCCGGCGCCTTGGCTGCGACCTTGATAATGGGGACAGCATCATTCAAGATATCCAAGGCCTAGCCGATTTGAACATTCTCCAAAACCGTTGGCGTCAGATGATGCTCGCCGATAACTATGAAAAGCGTGCAGCAAGCGAGATTAGCGATCAGTCTCAACAGCTCGACGGACAGCAGTGCCAGTCCAGCGAGAACAGCACAAGCCAGCAGCTAAGTCGACGGAAGAGCGATCGAATCATACACGAAATGACTCGGGAGCTCTATGAGCTTGGGCCCCAGTATACGTTTCATTCAAAGGATCTCAAGAGAAAAAAAGTGAAAAGCTGGCTTCGTGTAGGTCAAGTCCTACTTGCGCTGGTCAAGGAGATGGGCTGCGCAGCTGTCTTGGTTCCCGGAATCCTATTAAGTGAGGATGAGTAAGTTTTGAAGCTGTCATATTAGAGAACGATCTGATACTGAAACTTGCAGTATTGCCAAGATCAAGCCCAGCCAAGTCAAGGACTTTGTGAGCCACATTAAGTGTTGCTATGCAGATTGGCAACAAGAGCTACGAGACATCTCCCCAGTAGTGCAGACCTTGATGTCTTGTGGCGTTCCTCAGGGCCTGATACTCAGGATTCAATCCCTCCCTTCAGGCTCTCTACCAGAGGACATGGACTATTCGCTCACTTACTGGTTATCGTACATGAAGGATCCACGGGCCCAAAAAATGCCCGAACTACGACCTTTGCTCAAGTCTGGAAGCAACAAAAAACTCGAAATGACCACAACCTAGAGCCGCTGGAGGAAGAGTTATGGGGTGCACTGGTCATCAAGCGTTGTAAAAGAAGCTTTGTAAATAAAGGATAGCTTGAAATGATGGATGTTGTATAAATACGTGATTATTTGGCTTCATGGCTACTCTTTACTGAGGATCGTAGCAAGGAATTCCTCTCGATGAGATATCCTTGACACTGTTATCAATAATCCAGGATATTGAGAAACGGTGTAACTCAGGATGAGATATTGATTTTCTCTGATTCCATCATAGCGTAGAAATCAAGACGGAATTATAAGTTATGCGGTCGAGTAGCCCTGTGAGCGCAGAGAAGAATAAAAAAAAAATTCGATCAAAATGGGAGCGTTGGCTGTGAGCTGTGGACTTCAAGGGATAACTCAAGATAGCTTGAACAGCCAAGACCCAACGTGGTATGCAAAGGTCAGTGGAGCACGCCAGAGGTGATCATGTATTCTAAAAGGGTCTTTGTGTTGTCTGTCAGTCATCTGTCTTTCTTGATGGTTTGTACCGTGGGGAAACAATGATTGAGGAACTTACAACTATTGTTCTCTTTCCCAACATCACCTTAACTCTCTTTAGGAGCCCCTTCTAGTTCATCACTGAACACTCAACAGCAAGTAACTATGTTCCTTGTCTCACACATCTTACGATATAGGTCAGGTTATTGTAACTGTGTTTTGTCCGCACACGGGCGATTTCCGCCAGCAATCACCTATGAACTATCAGTTGAATATTCTAATCGGTGATGATTAAAAGGGGGGCCCAGAGCTAGGTGTTTCATGTTATATTCTCATCAGTCAACAAAAACCAGTCCACCTCCAGCAGACAAAATCTTTCCATGCCTCGTCAGGATTACCAGCACAGGTGCGCGGTGTGTCATCGGAGACGCTCTAGAGAGTTCCATCGTCGACACCCGGTTGCAGCCGGCTATCAGCCCTCCCCGGGTATCTGCCGTCGCTGCAGATCGCCGGAGTCTATGGAAATCATTCACATTCACTACTTTCACCCTTTGCCCCAAACATGCGGTCAGTCAAGCAGACATGAAGGATCTGTTTCTGAGCAATCGCCCCCTTCTGAACATAATTATGAGGCTTCAGCAATCAATGCAACGCCACATGAACTTCCAGGGTCACCTTGCTCTTCATCTGCGCAGCCACCTGCTGTTGGGCCGAAACCTGAGTGGTTTTGTTGGTCAAGATCTGCCAACTAGATGTTTGATGCATGTACGTGCGAGTCCGTGACTCAGAAGCACCGCCGGACGAAGATGAAACTTCACGCCATGCAGGTAACGGCGGTGGCTTTCGCGACATATACTGTACAGCTGGCGGCATTTGAGCTGGTTGGAAAATTGTCAACTACGTTAGATATTGCTTGGTCCACTCCCGTTGCACCTTCAACTGTTCGTCACTTTTCCCCCACTGAGTCCTGAGGTTATTCCATGGTTCATGATATTTCATGGCTGTTTGTTTGGATAGAAGTTAGGGGCATAACACTGGCAACCTGGTCTACAGTACTTCCTGCCATCTGCGTGCTAGTTCTCACCATCTATGTATCTAGTATAACACGATTATTTAACGCTTGTACATGTCCTCGGAGATTTTTTGCTGTTTCCATCTCGCTTCTACCATTCCGCAGCCTCGACTAGTGTGTTATCATATGGAGCTCTATTTCGAGGTGTTACTAGTCGCGTCTTGTGACACCCAGACTAGTATACACGTCCAAAACGTGGTAAGAAATAGGCATCCTGCGGACGAGCACGCCAATATAGCCTACTAAGTTATACCCTCCTCGTGATTCTCATCCCTGGCGTTATTGAACAGATCTATCTTTAGACAGTTCCACATTGTTATCTGCAATGCACAAATAGTATCACGCGACCAGCAAACCACTGAGATAGTCCATCTCTCAGGAACAGTAATGGTCCTGTTAAATTAGGCCGGTGTCCTTTGTTAGGTGGCAATTATTACTCGCAAGAAGTACCTCGATCATTCATGGGTAGAAGACGGATAGAAATCAAAAGAATCCGAGATCAGAGAGCACGCAGGGCCACTTTTGGCAAGAGAAAGTCAGGCTTGTTTAAGAAAGCGTGGGAATTTGGCGTGTTGACCGGCAGCAAAGTGTATCTCATCATCGAGGACGAGCGGGGGTCTCGGCATTCCTTCACAACCGACAAGCAAGATATTCATTTGAGCTACCAAAGTATTCAGCCAGCGAATCGAATTGGCCCAGAGGACTTTGCGCAGTCACTCGACTCACCGAAGACAGCGTCACCGCCTCACGAAGAGATCACTTGTGCTTCGTTGGGGGATCCGCAGACTCAAGCGGCCAGCGTTTCCAACAGCGAGAAGATGCCAGATTTATTTACTTCTGACGATTTCACTATGGAGATTGTCAAGGATTACATACAGGTCGCAAACTCTCTGGGAGACGCAAGCTTTTTAACAAACTGTTTTGCGTCAGACAGCTTGAAAGACTACATGCCAAGCTCTAGTTCCCTTACCGGTCCTAGCGTCATGGGCACAATCGAAGAGTACACGCAAGCCGCTGATCCGATGGACCAATTTTCATTCACTCTACCTACAGCGGTTTCTCCGTATCTATTTGATATGAGTTACCTATCATCAGGGGGAAATCTTTTGTTACACGATAATAGTAATAGCCCAGGATACTTTGGTGGCGTGTCAGCCCTGTCACCAACGACTGGTACAATGACTACAGGTAACTGGTTAGTCTGACAGAATGTTGAACAGAGGAGGGGAAAAATATTTTTAGAAGAAATCAGTTAACATCCCGACCCAAGCGCATGAGTGGAGCGACCTGCGAGAAAGTAACTATTAGCTTTCTTAGAACTCGCATGGTAGCAAAGCAGAAGAATGTTCTCCACTTATCATATCGTCAGGTGAAGAAGACGAGGCACGCAAGTGATGTTAGTGCAACAATATGTACATTGCAGTCTTGCCACTTTGTCAAGTATAAAGAGAAGGCAAGGGGCCATCCGTGACCGTGACCCAATATATCCAGAGCATCCTACACAAGAACAGTATACCAAGAGTCAATCAGAATGCGACGGTCAACGTTGGTAGCTATTCTACTTTTACGTCGGTATGGAACGGTTACCGCCAATACCTTTCCAGCTTACGACGTATGTGTGCCCGATTGCTGTGTGGACACACAATTGGTGACCTCGAACCCTACGAATTATGGTTCCACTAAAGCTTCCGCAAGCCTTGATTCGAGTATGATCGGAGATACCGCCGGCGCATCATCTATATCAGGCGCAAGAACCCCCAAAGTCATCAGTACCGACACGGCCTCACCTCACAGCGAAACCCCTGCAAGACCGGAGCCACTGAGCAAACGAGGCCTGGCTTACAATGACGTCGGTTTGGCGAACACCTTCCGTACCCATTGTAGTAGCTGTTTCAGGGCGTACAACTGGGATTCAAGCGCTGACGGGCTGTCTCCAGACTTGAGTTTTGTCCCCATGCTGTGGAACAGCTCGGACAAGCATACAACGAACTGGAATGCCAACGTGGAAAAAGCCATTTCGAGCGGTTCCAACGCTATTCTGAGCTTCAACGAGCCGGAGAGAGCCGACCAGGCTAACATGACGGTGGAGGAGGCCGCCTTGAGTCACGTTCAGCATCTGAACCCATACCACGACAGAGTAATGATCGGAGCTCCTAGTGTGACAAACAGTCAAGTAAATGGCCAGGGATTGCAGTGGCTCGCTGCCTTTTTCGATGTTTGTGCACAACAAGACCAGAACTGCATAGTGGACTTTTGCCCCGTTCACTGGTATTCGGGAGCCCCCAACGCCCGAGCCCAATGGTCCGCCGATCTTCTCCTGCATCTCAAAGACGCTTATGAAATATGTGGTAAACGACCAATCTGGCTCACCGAGTTTGCAGTGCCCGGTTCTGAAGATGAGATTCAGGCGTTTCTGAAGGAGGTGGTGCTCAAGTTAGAAGAGCTCGAGTATGTTGCTGCCTATTTCTACTTCATGGTATCGGTTGGATATCTCATGTCGTCTGAAACTTCTTTGAGCTCATATGGCCAGGTGTACGCCTCGCTTGATTAAGAATTCACATCATCGCTATAGCTTACAAAGGACGACGATGTTCAAGTATAGCGAGGGTAGCCATCCAAGCCTAGCAAGTTGCAGTAGTAATAGAGCAAAGTTTCAACCTCAAGATCACAGATTATAGGACAGCTCTTCTAAGCATATAATATTATTATACTGGCAGCTGGCATCTCTATGCAGCGATTTCAATTTTCACTATCGCCTTCGGCTCGCTATCTCCTAAGTTCCTGATTCTTTCTTTACTTATTTTTTCTCAAACATATCTCGTATCACTTTGTACCTGATCTTAAGTCTCCTCAGTCTCATCCCCATCGCCGAAGGCTTGACAACCTCGTCGTACAGTTTTAAATGCTCGTCCGCGATATCTTTCCACGTGCGATTTCTTCTCTTACTATCAATTAGCATCCTGCTCTCTTCCGGTAATTCTCTCATTTGTTCCATCTCAGCCATTGAGTACTGTACGCTGCCATCACTAAAACCGAACTCTGGGGCTAGTGCTGGGACTAATGCTGGGGCTGATGCTGGGGCTGGTACTGGGGCTGGTACTGGGGCTGGTACTGTGGCTGGGGCTGGGGCTGTTTCACCACCCGTTAGAGTGGGCGGTTCAACATTATGTAAGAGTTGACTAGAGAAAGAACCTCCATCTAGGAGTAACGGCCAGGTATCGCTTGGTGTGAATGGGACAGAGAAAGACTCGAGTTGCCCATTAAGTGCCATCATGCCATTGGTCGCGCCGATGTTGCTGGCTGGGAATGATTGAAAAACATCGGCTGGGGGTGCAAGAAGCTCAAGAAGACTGTTGGGCGAAGAGTTTGCGGGAGATGGTTCGGGGAAAGAGGAATGGACATTCGAGGGCGGAAAATGGTCTGACCAGTAACCTGGCCAGCCGTCTTGTTGATGAAAAGTTGTTCTTGTCCATGCCCCGCAATACGGGCACTGCGAACATCGTGCCATGCTGGCTAAGCCTCGTTCAAATTGAGAATAACTGATTGAGGTGATCCAAAGCAGTCGCGGTCGTGACTGGTTAGGTTAAAAGATATGGATGCGTGTTCTCCATGAAGATTGGCGTCTGAACAAGTCATTAAACGAGTTATTAACCTTGACTGAAGATCGTGACCCATTTATTAGTGTACCGACCAGGGGGTGGGAGTCCTGTGACATCTAATCGCTGAACTCCTGTCTTCACATAATAGTGATGCTTGCTGCATATTGTAATGACGATAATGACGATCGTTTAAAGCCGTTTGTTACCCCGCAACGTTACACTAATGTACTGGGCGCATCACATACTAGCTTCTTACGGGATATGATTGACGCCCCAGTGTTAGTTGTTGGTTGCTATCACTCGTGATGTGCGACGCTTTGTGGGGGTATAGGATCTACCGCGAGATACCTACATGCTACTTGAGGCCCCTGCAGAGTCTACGTGGAGCTCAGGTAGGTAGGTATTCTCATATCACAAGTCACTCCTTGCGACTGATCTTCAATTGGTTCAATTCCACCCCACGAGAGAGTTTCTGTATGCGTGCGTCTGGCGCATATTATCAGCCCACCTGCGTCTCGTATTACGATCTGAAACTCTATTTTGGTTGCAAAGTAACGATCGTTTTGTTTTGTTGGGATTCCTATCCCTGTAATCGGGTTTTTTTTGGTGGCTGCAGGAAGATCAGCGACTTTCTCAGTCAGTTCTGTTCTAAACTTTGACAACAAAGATGCTTCATTAGGGTGGCGATGACATCGTAATTACAGCACGTGTTAGATTAAGAGGCAAGTGGGTGTGAACGTCCCGCTGTTACATTGACCAAGTCGGTGCTCAAAGTGGCCAAGGTCAGTACTGTACACCTTCCACGCTATCTCCTTCGGTCAGTTACAGTAAATGCATGTTGATCTACTGTACTTGACCTCGTGCCTACTGTAATTAGCATGTCATCTGCGGGGCTCCTGGCTTAGGTGACTTTGAGCCAATCGACATGGTTAATCCTTAATCCTCGAACGAGAGGACCAGGCAAAATTCCAAGCAGCCAGCATTACCCCCGCTAAGATAAACAGTTGGAGGAGTCTATACATAGAATTGATCAGCGTACAGTTAGTTGTTCGTGTCAGTCCCACGCTAAGGACAATACATCTGCTGAAGACTTACACATTCACATTATTTTGAGAAGTCGCATGCTGACTTATCAATTGGCTGCCAATAGCAGCGGGAACTCATACCTGCACCGGGGCCGGTGTATCTAACATCACGTGATCACGCACTGGGCCCCGGTGTAAATAAAATTCCGTTAACGTATATATATAGCGAGTGAAACAGACAAGCGAGTGAAACAACACACTGTGTATATTAAAATAGCCTACCCTATATAGTATAAAACCACTAGAGAATTTCCTTAGTACTTAAAAAGATAAACTTAGATA
>JAJODA010000288.1:0-20209 GCA_021730345.1 Fusarium cicatricum | reverse complement strand
GGCCGTTTTCTTGCTGTTGATGGTGACTGTTGAGATGGATTGTCTCGTGGGAGGAAGAGCAGGCAGTTCTTATAGTCATAGGTCCAAGACAACCTCTTGGATTGCATTTTTCATGAGTCTTCATTGCGGTAAGCACGTAAGAAGCTTATAATTAGGTTATTGTGTGAGCACTGGGTTATAATGCTTAAATTGGAAGAAAACTGTGTTCTTTGTTATTGTGGAAGCACCTTGCCTTTGAGAGAGCATCAAGCATCCACAGACGATGTATAATGCTTATGCCTCTCAAAGGCAAGGTGCTTCCATAATAACAAAGAACACAGTTTTCTTCCCAATTTAAGCATTATAACCCAGTGCTCACACAATAACCTAATTTCAAGCTTCTTGCGTGGCCAAAGTCTCTTCGAGAACCAGTATTCACAAAAGCCTCGTCAAATGCCAGCAGAAGTAAGAAACTACGAGTACCAGACCCTCATCCGATTAGCCTCCACAAGGGGGTTCTCGTACTAGTGGTCTACGTGATCGCAAACGGACTCGAGATGGATAAAGAGATCCGAGGTGATACTGGACAGTCGACGCGAGGAAGAGGATATACTTCAACCTAGTGACTCAAATCAGTAAGGTTAGATGTCGCATCACATATGGCTTCAATGACTCAACGGAGGCCTTTATGCCTCAATGAAGTGTGTTCAAGATGAACACGTGTTCAATTGACCAGCTGAAGAGTATAAAAACCCGGCCAGGGCCACTCGTCTGTGAACAGCTTTCCTTCCCATTTATCTCAAATCCTTCTCTTTCTTTTTCACTGTCATCTCAAAGAAACAAACCCAAAATCTCGCTCAAAATGACTTCTTCAAGGTATTGCATCAACCAATCGTATACCGACGATAGTATCCATGGCCTAATTGGATGTCTGCTAGGACCCTATTTCTTTAGGTCCTTCTTGATTTTAAAGATCTCGTCTGGATTATGCTCCAGGGCCTCATGGATACTGCCATCAGTATATGATTGGCTGGTGTAAAAGCTTGAAGAAGTCATTTTGAGTAAGACTTTGGGTTTATTTTTATGAGGTAATATTGGACAGTTGACACATGGAAGAGGATATACTTATATAACCGCTGGTTGAAATTACTGTCACTATTGCCGCCAGCAGTCACATGCTTCGCTCACTGCACGCTTCAAACATCTCCATCGGAATGGATGACTTGTACATATAAAATAATATTCCCTGACTGATCGTTCATTCCAGTGGGACTCGATGGTATGTTGATAGTTTCGGTGTCTAGGGGCTAGAATGGAGGCTCTGACGTGGACATGCCGGTACAGCTACTGATAATGGCGAGGACGCACCTGCAAAATGTGTAAATTGTTCGTGTATTATGTAGTTGCGTATTTCCAAAGGTATGTGTTCACGTCTCAGTTTACCCATGTACGCAGTTTGCATTCCAAACTACGAGACTGGCCAGCTATGTGGGACACGATGTGACACGCATTCGGTGATGTGGCAGATTACGCCAAAAACAAACAACGATGCTCGTGATTATTGTGCTGGACGTTCAGGCCTTGATAGATGGAATGGACATTCAAGCCAGCAACTCAACAACGCGCAAAAATAAGTAAAGACGTGTGGAACGATGAACACATGGAACACGGTGGTTATGACAATACTTGATTCCGCTCTTGCAAGAGCTTGATTCGTATTATTACATGCTTCGTAAAAACCGAAACGCCCTTTCGCATTCTCGAGGTGCATTAATCCCAAATCCTTAACCTCGTCAACTGATCGACTTGCAACCTCGTCCATTCACCGACACCCGGTACTCGGGCACGGCCATTTCACCGTGTGGTTACGGTGCACTCAATTGGGATGCAACGAAGCATCCAGTGCGACCAGGAAATTATTCACTGATCCGTTTCAAAGCCTAGGCCGTATTTAGGCACCCTCCTCATCGTCTCCGATGCGGATTGTTCCCTCAGTGCCGGCTCCGTGCGACCAGTAGCCACCGATATCGGGAGTTGTCTCGCGGTTTTGGCGGGCAGCAGTGATCAACCAGAGACCGAGAATGGCCTTGGTCAAGACATCGAGGACGGCATAGATGATGACCTCGGTGCTGACCTTGACCCTCCATGCGCCACCAGCAGCACCCCAGACACTGATTGACATGTTAGTATATACTAAAACAAGGCTGTCGAGGTAACTTACATAATGTAGATGGTCCACAAGATCAAGGCAAAGACAGCGGTGGATCCAAAGAGTCGGGAAACCTGGGTACCGCGGGCTCGGGAGGCACTGGAGCCGTGAAGAGCGACGTGCCAGATGGTGAAGATGAAGCCGAGGCAGGCAATGGCATACCAACCCCACTTCTGAGCAGTGTTCGCATGGCCAACAGCAGCAAAGAGACCAGCGAGCATCATGATGACGTTGGCGACGATGGCCATGATGGTGTGCGCTCCGTCAACGCCAGCCAAGAGGCAAAGCTCGAGGACGAGAATGGGGGTGGTAATGGCCCAGTCGACGTAGCGAGCCCAGAAGACCTGGCGGCAGACATCGTGATGCGTGTCGGGAACGTGCTTGTGCGAGTCCGTCACCTTGACGCAGCTAAAGGTCGCGGCATGGCCGGTAGCCATAGCAAAGTAGGCCAAAGCAGAGATGATGGTCGTCAAGGTCGTGAGGAAGTAGAAGACGCGGCGCTGGACGGCAACGTTCCACGAGAGGAGGGCGAATACGGCCGATGCAATGAGCATCATGACGAACAGAACCCAGAAAGCACGGATTCCATTGCTGCCGACGGTCTCGTAGTGAGTCGGCTCAGCTGGAGATGGTTAGTACATGCAATTGAAGCTGTCAATTATCACAACGTACGAAGGACAGTCGGGATTGGCCCGACGCCGCCGTGAGTCTTGTACGCCTCAACCAAGTTCTCCATCATGTCGGTCGTGTGAGTCGCAGATAAGTCTAAGAATTTATCTCGTGTGGAATAAGAGCTCGATTGTCGATGTTGAGGCTCCGAGATGTTGCTGTGTCGAACCAATTCAGACGTGGAATGGAGAGAGCTTGCGGGCGGGGGAGCTTATAAGAGGCGGCGGAGCTCCTCCACGGTGCAACAGCCTCAGGCGCCGCGGTAAGCAAACAACGTCATCCATGACATGTCGATTGGTAAACATCGTTACGGAAAAGCAGGTATTGATGCGGGGGAAGGCAGCAGCAGCGTGATGTCTGAACGGGAATGTGCGTATGGCGGCGTCACAAATACGTAATGCGGGAGGACAATACGATACAAGGATGCTTGAGTTTGATGAGTTGATGCACGTGTTTCATCAGCTGACGGGGAGAGGTTGGAATGCGCGACGAGCTGCTGTTAGGGAAACGGATTGTTTGGAATGTTTGGTTTAATTCGTAGTTGTCGTCAGCTCTCCAGCTACTAATACTGACGTAGCTATATAACCTACCGCTGTCTGGTGCCTGGTGCTGAGACATTAAAGAGAACAGTTGTTTCCAGAGCATCAACATGCAAGCTTTCCACAAAAATCTAGAATCCAGTTACCAGACTTTTAACAAGCGTGGAAACTCGAGCTAGAAGAAGCTTGCATGTTGCAGTGACAGCATGGTCAAGACGCGTTGTTGTCAAAGCTACAAGCTTTGGGCTGAGCTTGCAGCTTGGAAGCATCAAAGCTCCGAATAAAGCCGCTCTACAGCCGTGGCTAGACGCGACCTGAAAATGGAAACACTTGGGGATCAACGCGCGCAGCTGTTCACAAGCTCCCCGAACAAGCCGATATTGACCTCAGATCAGCTTTGCCACTCCACGGCTCCTCGCAGCCCAGGTTCCGGAGGTCTTGCCCCTTCAAGACAACATCGTCAAAGCCCGCATGTTCCCTTGGGGTAAGCAACATCAATTCTCCAGCTTCGTCAGTGTCTGCTGCCTTGCCCTTGTGCTGCAGATCTCTAAGGATACAATCTCGATCGTGGGGGACAGACAACCTCGGAAGCTGGCAGGCCTGGGTCAGACGAGGCAAGCCCCATGTCTCAAGTCGAGCGGCATGCCTCCCTTTTTTCCTGAGACATTTGTTCAGCCCCGAACGTCGGCACGTCGGGAATGATACAGCATTCGACAGGAAAAAGAAACTCTGAAGAGGAGGGTCACGTTGAAGAAAAGGATCATCCTGTGGCTGGCACCGTCACAACCAATCTCACGTCCTTTCTCACCTTGCGTTTTTATGCTCTTCTTCTCTTCTCACTCACTCTCCCCACACAGTTTCCCCAGACTCTTGTGCAATCAGCTGCCAAGCGTCGGGCCAGCCCTTGTCTGTCTCTCTCTCCCCCGCGTGAACTGGATGGAAGCAAGAAAAACATGGAGGGATCCAATCAAGATCCTGATGACCCAAGAGGTTCGCTGACATGTGAAGGCGGCCCAACAGCGCGCGCGGAATAAACTGGCCAGCCAGCCCCAGTAAAAGCCGCGCCGGCATGAACCACGTGCACCCTGTAAGGGCTGCTCCGAAGGGCTCCGTCATTGGCCGGCAACCCTCCCTCCAGGCGGTGAAGCTGCCCTGAATTGGGTCAATGTTGAGCCCGCGGCAGGCTGGATGGGGCCAGATGCCGTCTGAAGGCTGACGTTGAGTAAGGTGGAGGAT
This sequence comes from Fusarium cicatricum, assembly GCA_021730345.1. Classification (NCBI taxonomy): domain Eukaryota; kingdom Fungi; phylum Ascomycota; class Sordariomycetes; order Hypocreales; family Nectriaceae; genus Fusarium; species Fusarium cicatricum. The sequence goes on along the minus strand of JAJODA010000288.1, from coordinate 15,577 downwards.
AAGCCGGGTTATCATCACGTTTGTTAGAGAGGTAGGCAATATTGGATAGGTACTGAGGTGAGCTTCACGAGGAAACCTGACAGAGATACGCTCTAAAAATACAGGGCATCTAGCGCTTGACAGCAGCTAAAAGTCGCTCCCCACATTCAAAGATGCAAAAAATGGCGGGGAAAAGTGGGCTGCCTTTCTTTCGGAAAGTGGACATGGACATGGTCATGGGGGACCCCTTCCCAATCAAATCAATCCATGGATCCAAGAAATTCCTCCCGTCTTTGATTTCATCATAATATCCATCATTGTCTATCATCACTTTGAGATCGTCACGCTCTGGCCATTTGTTGCCCTCGAGTCGCTCCAGACCTTGCGAGTCCTCCTCTGAAATCACTGTCTTCCTTATCTTGTACCTTATCTTCCTCCTCGACTGTCAAGCATCTCTTGCCGTGTCTCACATCCCCTCTACGCGAAACCCCCCCACCACTTTGGCCTCCTCACCGCACTCTACGCCTTCTTCGACCTGTGACCTCGATTATCTCATCTCTGGCCTTTTGTACGACTCATCCCTCGATCGCAATCACCCGTCGATTCTCTCCCTGCTCCATCCCGCGATCCCGAATCTCGCTCCTACAAGACCGTACACGAACCATCCTCGAGACCTCTTCTGCCATGCTATAACGTCGATTTACTCGCTCCTACCGCCAACCAACGCAGTCGACCCCAACCCACGCTTTACCTGCGTGGGCCTTCATCATGGCCGATCTGCTTCTCCAAACCCGAACCGTCCCCGCCCTTCACGCCAAATCTTCCAAGCCTTCCGTAAAGTCCAACACAAAGACGAAGCGCCCCCCGTCTGCGTCTTCGGGACCAGCCGTCGTCAATACACTACACAAGGCTATCAAGCAGGCCAACAACACATGGCAATGGTGCAAGGATGGCCTCACAGAAGACCAGCGTCAAAAAGTGAAGCAACTAGAAGAAAGGAAACATGTCCTATCTTTGCAGATGCAAAAGGTGAGTTCTCTTTTCGCCTTTGCTCTCGACGCTTACTGACCGTCCAGGCTGAGTCCCATGCGCAATGGGAGTCTGCTGCCAAGGAACTCGACACTCTTGAAGGGAACGACGAGTGGAAGCGCGATCCATCATCGGGTGACTACAACCCAGAGCTCATCAAAGAGCGCTTACAAGCCCTTGACGAGGCCCGCGCGAACGGCGATGTCCATACCATGACACATCTTATCCGCACAGCCCTATCTCGAGATCTTGGGGGAATGGACAACGTCGATCTCTACCGACACTCGTATTCCGGAACAAAGCATCTCATCGAGCGCTACGTCGAGTCTACCATTGAAACCATCGACGCTGTCGTAACACAAAGCCGACAAGACCAGGGCGTCGAGTACAGAGATCTGCTTGAGGGCATCCTGTACGCTCGGCAGAGCTTTGGCCGAAGCGCACTACTCTTGTCGGGCGGAGGTACCTTTGGCATGTCCCACATCGGCGTCTTAAAGGCCCTCTTCGAAACCCAGCTGCTGCCGAGAATCATCTCAGGCGCCAGCGCCGGCAGTATCGTGTGTGCCGCCATGTGCACACGAACAGACGAGGAAATTCCCCAGCTCATAGAAGAGTTCCCCTACGGAGACCTGGCCGTGTTTGAGGACCCAGACGGCAAAGACGGCGTTTGGAACAACCTTCGCAGGCTGCTGACCGAGGGGAGCTGGTCCGACATCAAGCATCTTACTAGAGTGATGAGGGGCTTGATGGGCGACATGACTTTCCAGGAGGCTTACAACCGCACCCGCCGTATCCTCAACATTTGCGTCTCGACAGCCTCCATGTATGAGCTTCCGAGGCTTCTCAACTACGTCACTGCTCCCAACGTCATGATCTGGTCCGCCGTTGCCGCCTCGTGTTCTGTTCCTCTGGTCTTTACCGCCTCGCCTCTGCTCGTCAAAGATCCCCTCACGGGTGAGCACCAGCCTTGGAATCCCACGCCACAGCATTGGATTGACGGCTCGGTGGACAACGATTTACCCATGACACGACTCGCCGAGATGTTCAACGTGAACCACTTTATCGTCTCCCAGGTGAACCCACACGTCGTACCCTTTCTCGCCAAAGACGATCACCTTTCGCCTCAGAGAAAGTCAGAGCACAATCCACAAGCCAACGCCGACGAGTTCGATTGGGTGTACACAATGACCTCGCTGGCGAGAGACGAGGCGCTGCATCGGCTTCAATTTCTGGCCGAGCTTGGGATAATGCCGAACATTGCCACAAAGTTCCGCAGCGTGCTCAGCCAAAAATACTCTGGCGATATCAACATCCTGCCCGAGATGAGCATCAACGATTTACCGCGATTGATGCGAAATCCCAGTCCCGAGTTCATGATGCGAGCATGTCTGATGGGCGAAAGAGCGACATGGCCCAAACTAAGCCGGATTCGCGACCGATGCGCCATCGAGCTGGCCTTGGATCGAGCCGTACACAGACTCCGCGCCAGAGTTGTCTTTTCGGAAAGCCAACGTGATCTGCGACGTCTGAACGTAACTGTCGGAAACGTCCCGCTCAAGATCCCGGTGAATACGCACCTGGGACAACCAGCAACCGGGTCGTCTGCAGAGGCAAAGAACCAGAAGCGCCATCGTCGCAAGTCGGGCAGCAGCCTCCATATCTCTCGAACTCAGTGGATATCTCTCGACAACGCCATCACCGATGACGAGACGGAGCAAGAAGAGCGCCTCGAGATGGAATTCCGCCGAAGCCAGGTTGGATCACCTCTTTCGCAGCGCAAACCTCGCCTCAAGAGAGCAGCTCGAAGTCAGATTCATATCCACACCCGCGACACGCTCGCGGCTGTACCTCAGGCCGAGGAAATAAACCCCAACTTTAACTTTTCCAAACCAGTCACTCCGCCCTTGACAAGCACTCCAGACGAAATCGATGATACCCAGGAAGCAGTGGATGAAGCGTCGAAGCAAGCGACACCAGATCCTTCGGGGCAGTCACGGACAGAAGAGGCAGAGACGAGTGAAGCATGCCACTCGAGCGATGCACAGAAAGAAGAGACGGATGCCAGTGACCCGGAACCATATGACGTGCAGCAGGTCTCGAGCGCCCCGAGCAAGGCGTCGAGTGCGGATGGACACGGATCTTACGGTCCACAAGAGAGGGCAGGCTGGATACTCTGGGATTAGATGCGCTCGAGAAAGATGAGAGGAGCCAAAGAGGAGGCTGCGCAAGCGTTTTGGCCATGAACAGAGCTAGAGGAGGAGCCCTAGACCAAGACACAAGGTTGAACATTATTTCTTTTGTTTCAAGGAGCCTGGTTTCGGAGCGGCATGATAGTCTGGCGTCGAGCGGTGGTTGAATACATGAGGATTAGGCAGCATTAAGGGTTTGCATTGGGATGGAGGACGGGTTAGCAGATATACCTGGATACGATACAACAACGACCTGTACACAACTGCGATAAGCACTCTCTGTTTCTGCGCGTGATGTCATTAGTACAGCCTGCTTAAGACCTTTTGAGAAACCTTGTGCGCGGAAAGAGGAAGGAGAGAAGGTTATTGCCCTGTTATTGGATGCTGGTTGTTGGCTGTTGGCTGTTGGTTGTTGTTGTAGTAGTTGTTGGTTGTTGCACAAGGGTTAGTGATGCGCGAAAGTGGTTCCTCAATTTCTATATAAACCATGATTGGCCAAACCTGCAACCTGTGTCAAAGTATCGGCCCTTAACTCCTTGACCTCCAGGGATATCACATGTAGCTGGGTCATGTATTTCCAGCCCCTGTGGTCTGTACAAGCTCGCAATTGGGCTGATCACGCAGTATCGAATCAGTAGAGAGACTGGGGAGGACATAATTATCGGGGTGAGATTGACTGCCCTAGACACAACGAAGGCTGGAAATCAGTCTGGTGCGAGTGCTGAGCTGTTGCCGTTTTATACGCCTCTTCGAGCTTGGTCCCGAAAACTCGACAGCAACGTCGATCTTGAACTAAACTGAGTTCCACTCGGTAGCGTTGGCCTGCTGCAGAGACAAGGTGCATTAGGCCGCGGGTCCGTCCCGATGATAGCGACTAGGATCAGGCATGGCATGGTTCGAAAGTGCCACTTGGTCGAGCGGCCGTCTTTAATAACAAGCTTGTTTCCGAGCTGGTTCATGCCTGCTCTTTGCCCCTTTGCTCTCCGGCCATGAGTTAGCTGCGGTATCGAGGGGCCAGTTCACGAGCAAAGAGAACCAGGTTTCTGCCGACTTTTCCACGCCCTTGAGTCTACTTTGCTTCTGAGGCAATGTATTGGCTCCTATCTTTCGGACTGGCGATTGCCGTCTTCACCACTATTGTGCGTTGCGAGACCAAATTCATCCGTCCCCCGCCCTGGGATTTTGCCATCGACGACGACCTGAGCAACAACCTACGCTACGAGGAAGGGATCAAAGTCACAGTCAAATGGGAGACCGATCTCGACGGGATACGCCTCCACTTTCTCCAACTATCCACTACTGAAACCGCCCTGGGGCTTCTTGTCGGTAAGGCATGCTTGCTTCCTTGCAAAACCCTCGCTCATCGAGACACACAGAGAAGACAACAAAGGACCAATACACTTGGCTCTCCAGATATGATCCTGCCTCGTATACGACGGATGGCGAAGATTCCGTCTTCTGTTTTGTGTTGCGGAAGCCAGGCGAGCTTAGGAATCTCGCAAGATCTCAATACTTCAATGTCAGCGCACCAAAATCCGACCCGACTACAACCGTTTCTACCTCAACGACCGCGACTACCTCCATCTCAAAGACAGCGACTACTTCCATCTCGACGACATTGATCTCTACGACAAGCGAATCGACCACCACCGCATCCGCACCTGCTGGCCCATCTTTAAGCGAAGATACAGACCCAGAAGTATACCATGGGTCAGGCTCGCAGCTATCCAAGGGGGCGACTGCAGGTATAGGGGTAGGGGCGGCACTTGGGGGTCTCGCACTTCTCGGGGGCGTTGGGTTTTTCTTTTGGAAGCGGCATCGGAGGGGAGTTAAAGACTCAAACACGCCAGCCGAACCTCCAGGTCAACAGCAGCAAGGCGTGAACGATTCAGGGCCCAAGGCTGAGTTGGAGGGATACTCTGCAACCCATCCTTCGCAGTTCGCCAAGAGTCAACCGGGGCTTCATGAAGCTCCTTGAGCGGAGCACGACGATATTTCAAGTCTTAATGCAACGAGTTTGGGGGTGATTAATAAGAATAGGATTGACGCAGCGTGAAAATCCAAATCCACCGGATTGGCCTATAGGCTTTATTTAAGGGTGTCAGGGACCTTTTAGTCCTGATTGTAAGGGCTTTCGGTTGGCACTGCTACTGTTGAAGCTTTTTGGCTCGGGCTGAGTACCATACCTCAAAAGCTGCTCGTGGCGAAAAGACATCACAAGAGTTGACTCGATGGGTTCTTGATCCGTAGGCAAGCATAAGTGATGTCGCAGAGAAAGCCACTAGGCCGGACACCAAAAGCATGAGGTATCTCACATGAAGGTACTGGCCAATTGGGTTTATATCTGCTACACGACAAGTGACTATCCGTTGCATGATGGAATTCAGGGCTGTGTGATAAAAGCTGCATTCCAAAGAAACCTTTCACATCATAGAGACTAGTTGAAGGCGTCTTTTAGGGACAGCTCGGGTAGCTGCTCAGACTCTATTGAGTCAGTCCTAATGAAGAATCGCGATCTGGTCTCGGAATACAATATATGTCTATTTTGAAAGCCAGCGATGAAGCTAATAATATTTCGGCATTTGCTGAAAGCAACAGAGCTCTAATCTCTCTATCTGATGGTTAGCAATTTTAGTACTCGTCAGCCGATACTCAGTGCCTCCTGTTACTTTTTATCAAATGGCACCCGTGTTTCATTCAAAGTCATTAGAGCCGCTAAAGACTCTATCCTATTGGAAAACACAGCCAGCCTCTTATCTCAGACTCTTGTATAACTTACCTAGGGTTTCTCATAATTGGAAAAGAACCTATTATAAGCTTAGTATAGCTCCTATAATGTCGACAGCTGACACTACAATAGCTCTTTTGGTTTTAGGTGGCTATAGACTACCTATGGGAATTCTGCCCGACCAGCTGTGTTTTCCTTGACACGCATGGCGGGGAGGATAAGGAGATCCAGGTTCCTTCGGTCATGTTCTGATCCTGCCTTACAGGCTTATGCTTATGCAAATGTCTGCGCCGCATCTGACGTGTTGGCCGCTGAATGGTAGGCCAGCCTGACCTTTACTCCACCTCATCAGGCTCTCCCGACTTGTGCCAACAATCTCTAACCTTGCACCTCCAACAACGTCTTGGGGATCCTTCGCCCTCCTTTTCTACAAGGTCTCTCTAAGCCATTCCTGTCAAGATGAGTTTCGGATTCAGCGTCGGCGAGTTCGTGGCCCTCGCGCAACTCGCGCACCGGATCCGCAAGGACTTCAGCGGGGCTCCAAGCCAGTTCAAGAGTCTTGCTGACGAGTAAGACTATCCCTTGCTCGAGCCAGACAAGTTCAGATACTAACTTGGTTAGAACAAAGACAATGTCCATGGTGCTTCAGGACGTCGATGTCGTCATCACCGACTCAGAGCTCAGCACTCAGCAGGAGGCAAACCTGCAGCAAGCTCTTGAGACTTGCCAAAAAGTGCTCAGCGATCTTGAAGAGTTCGCCAACAAGTTTAGTGACTTGGACGCAACTCAGAGCCGCTCCAGCAACTCTCTGCGGAGAGTCTGGAAGAAGCTCAAATGGGAACCGGACGAGGCTCGCGAGCTTCGCGATCGAATTACCTCGAGCATAGCCATGCTGACCTCTCTTATGAACCAGCTGTCCGCGTGAGCCATATATCTTTTCTCCACAACTTGACTTGATCTTGGGGTTTCTCACAATTCTAGTGAAACAACTATGGCTGTAAAGAAGGGGGTTGATGCCCTCAACCAGCAAGAAAATATAAAAGAAAGACTTGCGATTCTCGACTGGCTCAGCCCCGTTGACTACTCCGCTCAGCAGCAAGACAATGCCAAGCACAGACAGGAAGGCACAGGCATGTGGTTGTTTGAGTCGACACAGTACAATTCGTGGAAGACCAACTATGGCCAGACTCTCTTCTGCCCGGGTATCCCCGGAGCTGGCAAAACCATCCTCGCATCCCGCGTTATCGAACAACTTACAAAGGAGTTCCAAGACAGCCCCGATGTCTGCGTACCCTTCATCTACTTCAACTATCGGCAACAAGAGACTCAAAAGTGTCATCATATTCTCGCCAGCTTGCTGAGGCAGCTCGTGGCAGGTCGATCAACTATCCCTTCCAGAATCCAGGATCTTTACAGCAAACGCGACGATTCACGTGCCACGATCTCGGCTTCTGAAGTGCCACAGAGTCTGAAAACTATAGCAGGGCTGTACCGAAGAGTTTTCATCATCATCGATGCCTTGGACGAGTGTTCGGCAGACGATGGAAGTCGTGATGACATTCTATCCGCACTTTTCGAGCTCCAAACTACCATCTCGGCCAATGTCCTCTGCACGTCTCGCCATATCCCCGAGATTGAGGTCCAATTCTCAAAAGACTACTTTCTCGAGGTTCGAGCTCATGAGCAAGACGTTCGAAAATATCTAGACAGTCAAATACGACGTCTCCCTGGCTTCGTTAGGCGCGACCCTAAATTGCAGGACAGGGTAAAGGATGAGATAGTCCAGGCTGTCGACGGAATGTAGGTGTAACAAGCCATTTTCCCCTGATTTTGCGCTGATTTTTATAGGTTCCTGCTTGCTCAGCTTCATCTCGAGTCTCTCATGTACAAGCGCAGTGCCAAGGCCCTTCGCACAGCCCTCGAGGAGCTTCCACGAGGCTCCAACGCTTACGACCACGCCTATCAGGACACAATGAAACGGATAGAAGCCCAGTTCCCTGATCAGGCTGAGCTCGCCAAAGACGCACTGCTATGGATTGTCAATGCAAAGAGACCCCTGAAAACCCTAGAGTTCCGGCATGCCCTGGCTGTAGAAACAGGCGCCGAGGACATTGAGGATGATGATCTTCCAGACCTCGAAGACGTGGTTACCGCATGTGGCGGCCTAGTAACTGTCGATGAGGAGAGCGACATCATCCGATTAGTCCACTATACTACGCAGGAGTTCTTTCAACGCACCCGGCAAACCTGGTTTCCTCAAGCCGATGACCAGATCACCGAGGTCTGTCTTACATATCTTACGTTTCTGCCATTCCGGAATGGGTCATACAACCCTCATATAGAGACACGCGAGCGACTTCGACCATACCGCTTCTTCTGGTACGCATTCGAGCATTGGGGTCTCCACGCTCATCACACAGCGCCTTTGAAGATCCTTGGCTTCTTCCAGGATGATCTTGCGCCTGTAATTCTGGTCAATGCTTTGTTTGTGGACGTGTTTGGGGACTCTCCTCCTGCAATCATGGATCGTTTTGCAATCAAACCTCGGGACATAACCTGTCCGAATGACTTCACCTGGATTCATCTCGCGGCTTGTTATGGTCTCCCGGCTGTTGTTCGAGAATTTACCACCACCAAACTTGTCGACCATAGAGACAGCCGGGGTAGGACGCCGCTCTCTTACGCAGCAAAATTCGGTCATGACGCTGTTGTTCAGCTGCTGCTTGAGCATACGGATATCCATGGTATCCCCACGATTGACCCTGACTCAATGGATGAGAATGGCTGGAGACCTCTCTCATTAGCTGCCGAAGAAGGTCACGAGAAAGTCGTACAACTTCTTCTCAAAACCGACAGGGTCGATCCTAACTCGATAGGGCATGAAGAGAAGACACCGCTCGCAGTAGCTGCATTGGAAGGTCATCAAGGAGTCGTGGATCTTCTTCTCAAAACAGCCAACGTCAATGTCAATGCGAAAGACTATATTAATCGTACACCCCTCTCACTCGCAGTCGAGGGAGGCCACGAGAAAGTCGTACAACGTCTTCTCGAAATCAGCGACGTCGATACTACCACGAGAGACGAATTGGGCCAAACACCACTCACAACTGCAATTCAAAAAGGCCATGAAGGGATCGTACAGAGGCTAGTCTGTACGAACCGAGTTGATCTTAACTTTGGCATACCTCAAAACACGGATGATCCAGTTGAAGTTGATAGTAGGTATGGGTCAGATGATGGCGAAGTCAAAGCTCTTTCACGTGCTGCTATTGAAGGCTTCACCGGCATTTTCAAGATTCTCATCGATGCGAGTGTCGACATGAACTCAAGAGACAGTTCTCTCAGAACCCCCCTCTCTTACGCAGCCGATAATTACCACCCAGCACTGGTCGAGATGCTTTTGAGTACAGAAAAGGTCGATATAGACTCCCAGGATGAAAATCACAGAACTCCACTGTCTTATGCTGCCGAGGGGGGCGATACAGCAATCGTCGAAATGCTCTTAAGAACAGGAAAAGTCAATGTTGATTCCAAAGCCGCCGATTCAGAGCGTACAGAGCAGTGGTGCCAAATGGGAGGCCGTACAGCGCTTTCTTTTGCTGCTGAGGATGGACGTGTTGAAGTTGTGCGGAAGCTACTCGATACCGGAGAGGCCGATCCCGACTCCAAGGCTACAAGCTGGGGTATCTATGGACAAACTCCTCTATTTCTCGCCGTTGCTGGAAGTTGTGAAAAAAGATACAGGAACTTTGAAGCCACTGTGCGCCTTCTTTTACAAACAGGCAAAGTCGATATCGATGCGTGGGCCACTGCCAGGAATGACATTGGATACACGGATTATTCATCCGACTCACCAACATTGGTTGCGGAACATTCAGAGCAGACGGCACTATTATTGGCTACGAAGCGGGCTGCGCCTATCGGCGTGCTGAAGCTGCTTCTTGAGCACGGGGCTGATGTGAATGCGAGAGCGAAGGATGGTGCAACACCACTATCTAACCTCGGGCAACACAAGAACGTCACCCCCGGACACCGCAAGAACGTCTCTGAACATGTGAAGTTGCTTCTCGAATACGGTGCCACGCCGCTCGGGAATGAGCCCGCGTACGTGGAGAATAAACAAGCATCCGACAAGAGCAACTTTTCCGGGAATATCAGCTCGTCCGAGGAGACCAGCTCGTCAGGGCGCATCAGCCCCTAGATAGAGCACCAGCTTCCGCCAGCCAAGACCAAGAACGCTATTATTCACCAAGATAGATGGGGGTAAACGCATACCTATACCCAGAATTAAGAATCAAGATAGGCAAATCGTTTGAGTTGAAGCCAAGGCAACAGGAGAGAAATATCCTCACGCGCAGCTGAAACACCGACTTGCACTGCTTTGTTACTCGCCTGTTTCTAAGCTGTCGCTATCTTGACTTGAATCAGTGGGGAGCCAAAGGTGGTTATTCATGTCGTTGAATAGGTCGCACATTCAGAGACAGATATCATCCTTTACGAGACTACAAGCATGTGCTTTAGTCTCTGGTCCCTTTATGGTATCCAACTTCAGCCTTCTGATATACATATATCCACAATTTGTTGACTTAGATGTAAGAATAGCTTTCAAGTAGTTATAGCCTAATAGTTATGATATAAAGCTTGTTCCATATTAACCTTGAACATAATAAATAAATGTTACATAGTACCCTAATATCAACTCTTTGCCGCAGACATCTCGAGGAGTAATTCAGCTAGTTGTTAAGTCTGTCCAGGTCTTTGTATTCTCCCATGACTTGGAGGATGTAGCCTCGATGAGCATGCGGTAGTATCGAGTCCGCCAGCCAGGGACTCAACTTGAAAGGTCCTTGGGCGATCATGGCGACGTTTCAGAATCTGAAGAGCTCGAAAGGAGAAGTGTTTTCAAAAGATGAGCTATAAGATCATGGTATATTGGAGAGATGACGCGTTTGTAACCGACTTCGAGGGGAATTGCTGAGATCCACTCCTTGTCTTTTGGAGAGTCGGCGACGAGCTCCTAAGCCATTTGGTAGTTCGCCATCTCGAGCATCTGTAATACATGAATTTTGCATAAGTACAAGTTTAAGCCAGACACTACCTGCCTCGAGCAGCCCAGGCTTATCCCGGCCGCATGGAGTTGCATGATACGAAGCTACTAGAGAAGCAGTTGGCAGCGCTGGGGCGTCTGCGAGTACATCATCCAGGCGGCACCACACATGTATCCCACGCCATATAGAGATTCTCCCAGATTATTTATGCGTTCTTTCTTGTGGTAGTGTTCTATTAAAAAAAATGGTGATCGACAGTCATGCGGCCATTAGGGTGCATACGTTAGCAGAGGTGTCACAATAGTTGGATGGCGAAATGCGCATCCAAGTGAGCACAAGGTCAGCTTTGTCGTATATCGTACCGTAGGGGGCTGCAGATATGGGTCGACTTGACTCGTTGAAAGTGCAATTAAGCACATTTTTGCTCAGAGAATGATTTCTGCGGACATTCACGCGGCTTGAGGTAGTCAAATGGTTATTGGTCCTGCAGATACTCAGCTATTACGACCTGTTCAATCGTGGACAGCGGCCAAACGTATAAACTCCTTTCACACAAAATTTAAGAACAAAGCCAGCAAGTAAGTTTAAACAATTCGTTCCATGACTGAGATTGTAATTCACAAATTCGCATTCATTGCGTAACTCCAAACCGATCTATCGTCCACCCCATCCCGTGAGATACTCATGGCAGGCATCCCAACCGCCAAAGTACGGCGCCCGATCCTCATCACCCTGCGCGCCAATCCTGGCGAGATACTCGAGCACCATGTCGCCCCAGAGCCAGCTGGCGACGCCCTTGCCCGGATGCGTCCTGTCCTTGTACAGCATCCCCAGCGAGGTGATGATGCGGCCCCATTCAAACACCTCATGCCCGTGCTTCTCGGCGATGACTCGCGACAACCGGTCGAGGTCGTAGATGTTGGCGTCGTTGACGCCGCTCTCGCGGTGCATCGTCAGGGCCCGAAACATGGTCGGCACGCCGCTGAACTCCTCCTCAAGGCGCTGAGCAAACTTTCGCATGCGCGCCGCCACGAAGCGAACCTCGGGCCAGACCAGCTGTCGTCCTCGAGTGCCCATGGGGTATTCCGTCGTGTTGTGGTGCGCCTCGCCGCTCTCCCAGAGAGCGCGCTGGTCCCAGAGACCGTTCTGCCAGAGGATCAGGTCGGGCGTGTTGTTCTTGCCACGGATCATATCCTTGCTTGCGGGTGCCCAGATCTTATCCCAGCGATCCTCAAAGGCGATGGTCTTCATGTCCTTCATCCACCACCATTCGGGCGTGTAGGCGTAAGATCCAACGAAATGCCAGTGGATAAATGTGAGGTTGAACTCTGGGATCGAGCAGCTAGCTGTTGTATGCGGCTTTGGTTGTCGCATGCCATGTCCAAACTCCTCGCAAAAGAATTGTATCATGAATCTATCGACAGAATCGCTGAACAGCAAGATGCGTTTACCCCATAGCCAGCCGAACTCGTTCTCGTCTTTCATATGGGCAAAGGCCTTCTCGTCTGCCTTTTTGTCTGGGACAGCGTCGCGTCGGCGCTTGCCTTCTGCGATGGTATTTTGCATCCATGTTCGAGGAGTTGATTTAGCATCGAGGAATTGGGGTTCGACGTCGGCAGCTTCGAAGATGATGTCGTCGCCCTTGTAGGGGTACGCGGCGGTCTCGGGGGGCTCGGCTTCGAGCAGATCGTCCGTGTACGGAATCCAACGAGCCTTTTTGTATTCGTTTGTCCCGTTGATGTCGGGCGGCATGTAAAGATAGCCTGGTCGTCGATAAGGGTCCTCGCAGTTGTAGACCTCGGTGGGACGTCTAAAGTTAAGGTTAATGATTAGCGTCATGCCAAATGACGATGCCAAGTCGTCACAGCGAGGGGGCAACAAGATGATGCGTACTTGAACGTCTTGTGAAGATAATCCTTGGCTTTGCCGTGGGCGTAATCCAACGGAACCTGCATCGAGTCGGACAAGAAGGTGAAAAGGACCAGCAAAAGAGAGATACTGGCCGCGATCGCGATAAGGACCGTATAGCGCGGGGAGCGCGCCATTAAAGCCATCATGATGACGAAGGTGAAGAATTGGAAGAAGATGGAATCGTCAAACCTCGAGCAAACACAAGAGAAACATTGTCGCGGGGATATGCATGGTATACCTAAATAAAGGTTGCGAGGATGGAATTGTATTGGGGGCCACGGGAGATACGAGAAGTTAGCAGAGAAGTCACCATCGGTGACGAGCAATTTCTGGATACCTTCTTTTCTGTGCCAATGTCATACTGAACAAAGTAGCGTCGTTCTCGGAGAGACCTTTGAAGCTAACGATCCCTACCCTTGAAGGCTGCGACTGTTCTTCTCCTTGACTCGCCCCTGCGTCCATGGGTGGTCCCTCCTGTATTCCCCACTGCCCCTTGCTGTTTTCTCCACTACATTTATTCCGCCAGCCATGGAAACTGAGATGATGCATTCAGCAGTGTCGGTTTGCGGTATCGTGTATCGTGGCGCTTATGGCGCTATGTAGCTTGTGCGTTTAACCGTCGAGACAAATGAGTCGAAAGGGAGATATTAAATGTCATCAATACCACAAGCTCCCCGCAAGTTCGAACCTGCCCTAGTCTTTCTAACATTGGCAGTATTGCATTGAATGATCAAGTGAATCAAGATAAAGCTGCCCCACTACGTAAGCCTTACGAATCTACCGGTATCAGACTTACTATGTAAATGTGTCACAATTGGTTTAGTATGAGACTTGCCGGTTAGCCAGCATACGAGTGGCTCATTGTCGACTCCAAGGCATTCTATAACCATGCAGATGCTGCGAGAGTCGTGTCAAGAAGTTTGGTGGGTCGCGGCCAGATATAAGGGGACATACGCAAGGAGCATGGTGAGTAGTTGAAGAGATTTATCGTCCAAATAAGATCAGACAAGTAACGTCTTGGGCCTGGCTTATGTATGAGAGAGCGTTGTTACTAATGGCTAAGGTGCTACAGTTCGTTCCCATCGAGATTGGAGAGGTTCCAAGTTAGAGTCTCTCAGTCTCTGGCATGATCAATAGGCGGATACTTTAGTTCAATAAACCACTGGTTATGGATCATCGTTCTTCTGCCCGTGGTCTTCAACATCTATGAGAAATCCCTTGCTTGTGGGAACGGGCAATGCTAGTAAATGCTGCCTATATAATGCTAGGCCAATCAATTAGTTTAGTTTAACTCCTTCTACTTTATATAGTTGTCATGCTCTCGAATTGCACGTCTATCTTGTCGATACTCTGTTCCCGAACCACCTTACCCTAAACCGTCTGAGACGTGATGGCGGGCCCGACGGCTCGGGCGGGAATGTCTCTGATGACAGGCTGAAGAATGATATGGACGTGGGGTTAGAGGTGGATGTCGGAAGCTGTCGGTAGCTGTCTTTCTGCCCCTCAGAAGACGCGATGTGATGCGCGGTTTGTGTAATGGCCTTGGCTGAGCTGGCGTGTGATAAACGATGGATCAGCAATTGAGCATGAAGACAGGCTGCATACGGGTTCGCAAGACGGAACACTCCATAGTTAGCTGGAATACAGACACTGACCAATGCTAATAGCTATCATGGATTGTAAATTGCTTCATCACTGTTGAATTACACACATTTTCCTTTTGTCATTCTCGTAAAATGCACCTCCAAATACATGTCACCTACTGTTCCAGCCAACGAGAATCCACACCGACTTCCGAACCTCAGAGAAGCGCACAGACGCCCGAGGGCCCATCGCATCATCGCCCTCAAGGCTCTAAGCGTGACGATCCAGCGTTTGCGCCGCACATGGCAGCAATTGCGTCAGGAACATGGCGATGGCAGCATTGCCGCGTCCGATGGCATAATGGCCAAAGAGCAGCCAATGGGCGCATGCGCACAGCACGCAATAGTGAGCCTTGCCCTTCTGGGGACAAGTGAGGGGCAGTTCGAGCACACGGTGGAGGTTGTGATGATGGTGGGGGATATTTCGAGATGAGGGGTGTCGTGTTTTTTATTCTACATATTCTATATGGCGGGGTTGTGAGGATGTTGATGGACCAGATGTTACGGGGCAAGGACAATAAAGATGATGAGGACCTGTAGAGATATAGTTCATGATTTCATCAACTCAAGAATAAAGGTTCGGAACCGATGCAACTGTCATGGCGGGATATTAATCTCTCAAGGTCTGGAGTTGGAGGGGTGAATGGTTACAATGTCCAAGCCAGAATGGAATCAGTTGGCCCCCGAACAAGACCCTTTCCAAGCCGTGGCGTCCTCAATTGGCTTGCTCTCCGTCTTGGTCTCTTGTCTACAGCACTCGAGACCGGGGATCGTCATCCTCTAGCATCTCTTGGGCGTGCCGCTAATAACCAACCCATCACATTCACCCACAGCGAGCTCCCTCAACAAGGTGTGAAGCTACTTGCAGCTTACTGTAGCAACCCACATCAGGTCCCCGAAACGAACGAAACAGAAAGGTCTGGATGCACCTCCGGTTCCTGCTCCCGAGTCAAGGTGGCCTCTTGTTGCTCGGTTACCTCAGGCTGGTCTTGGTCTCGCAGCTGGTCTATATAATCCCCCGCCCCCGCCTGAACCAACCCATCCCTCTTC